>PISX010003745.1:0-132170 GCA_004024625.1 Mellivora capensis | reverse complement strand
CCACTGCCTGGCATTCTAAGTTCTCCTGCTTCTGCCAGTTACCAAGGCTCATAGTCAGCTTGCAGAAAATTAACTCAGAGAACAACCCATTTGCTGAAATAGTTCTGAGCAGATTCTGCTTTTGCTGCAAGAACCAGAAGCAGGGGCAGCACAGAGTGGGCAGAAAGAGGATGGTGAAATTCACACATGGCCCAGCTCATGCATCTGCACAGAAACATGATAGAACTGGCAAGGGCTTGAGCCCAGAAATGTGAAAATACCAGTGCCAGCCTACAGCTATGCCAGACCCACACATTTTGCAAATGCACATTTTGCAAACCAACAGCAGTATTTTTACTGGAGTGAAGCTATAATAAATCTACAGGGAAACAAAGGCTTCCAGAAATCATCTGTAAACTCAGCAAATTACAGCGTGAGCATCCGGGGAGGTGGTCCAACCGCCAATGGGTGATGCAGTGAGTTGATTTTCAGTGACTTCTATGTACAGCTCTATGACCGTGAGCTCATTTTTCTCCCTGGCAAAGTGGAGATGACCATGTAGTTTCTATCTTACAAGATAAGATAATGTATGAGAAAGTGCTTGGGGAAGTGTAGAGTAAATAGAAATATTAGTCTTCAGAGTGCCTGGGTGGCTCAGTGGGTTAAGCCTCTGCCTTTGGCTTGGGTCTTGATCTCAGGGTCCTGGGATCAAGTCCCACACCAGGCTTTCTGCTTGACAGGGAGCCTGCTTCCTCCTCTCTCTCTCTCTCTGCCTGACTCTCTGCCTACTTGTGATCTCTGTCAAATAAATAAATAAATAATATCTTAAAAAAAAGAAATAATTAGTCTTCAAAGGGAGGAGTGAGTACATGTTAGTGGCAGTTGCCGTGAAGGTAAGTTCACAGAGAAACAGGGGTGAATCACGTTCACCTCCGCAGAGTGCGAAACTGTCCACAAACTTCTTGTCCTCTGGGACTTCCTGCACAGGAGAAGTAGTTTCTGTTCCTCATCGGGAAATTTCAGGGTAGAAGTAGATTTTCAGAAACTTCCATTGCACTCAAAATGTTCCTTCTTCCCAAGTTCACTTCATTTCCATCGACCTTCCATCTATCTCTTGAGTACTTGAGTCTACCTTAATATGGGCTAGAAACTAGAGGAGGTGGCCATGCTGTAGGTAGATGGAAATTTTACCTGAGTTACATTTTGCCTGGGAGATGCGAGGTGTTGAGAATGCCAATTGGATCGTGACTAGATGTCCCCAAGTTGAAGGAATGACCGTGCCAACCACAGGCCAGTTCCAGAAGCTCCTAAACACACACTTCATTTTCTTCTCTCCCATCTTTGGTGCATGCAGGAAATCACCTACTATGACTCTTGCACTAATCCCTCTGTTAAACTTTCAGAGAAGCCCATCAAGCACAGGTCAGTGGGCTAGCCATTGTGCTAGATGCAATGACATCTAAGAAGAGTTTCAGAAAAGAAGTGAAAAACACAAAACCCAGAAGAGCAGTGAACCTAAGTCTGGGCCAGTCCTCCATATCAGATAGAGTTTCTCATACTCCCCATGGACAGATCAGCCTGGTGATGCCCTCAGACAAGCTTGGCCCCACCAGAATCTGCCTTTGCCTCTGAGGCAAGAAGAATGAGGTCTGAAGGGCTTGAGGCAGCTGGGCATAGGGAAGACTTGACTGAGATTAAACCCTTGGTGGGGAAACCAGTTGGCCCACTTCCTTTCAAGCCATTCAGCAGCCCGGCCAGATGCTTGGCGCCCAACTCCGTCACCTCAGAGGGCCCACCAGCCTCAGGACCAATGAGGTGCTCTCTCTGTTGTGCTCCAGCAAAAGTCCCTCTTCACTTCTCTAAGAACACCTGCCACATAGTCACCTACCTCAGGACTGTCAGCTTCCCAGAAACAGACAAGTGCAGGACAAGGGGTCATGGCATCCCCCTGGGGCTAGCATAGGGCTGGCACTGTGTGGGATAGGTGGGAGAAGTTTGTGGGAGGGATGAGTGCATGCATCACAGTAAACAATTTCTGCCTATTTCAAAGATGGCAGAGAAAAAGGAAGTGAAATGTGGTTGAGTTGCTCCTGGTGCTTGCCTGGGTCAGGCATGACCGTTCCCTGTTAATGGGAGAGCTCCTTAAAGCATCCCTTAACTGGGTCAGCAGCTTGCTTGCTTCCAGGTAGGGCAACTGGAGGGTTTCCTCATGCTCCAGAGCTCCCCTGCACCATCAGGCTGTAGGACCTCAGAGGCTCACTCTAGCTTGGCTGTTTCTCCACTTCCTTCCCAGTTCGTGGTAGGAGTACATCTTCTTCCCTTCCTTCCCCTCACTCATCCCACTCAGGCTGCAGAGTGGCCTCTCCATAATCAGAGAGACAGATGTCAGCAGAAAGTAAAGAAATCAGGCATTTTTCAGTGATAAAAAATTAAATCATACCCAATAGCGAGAAAATAGTACGGTAAATGCCATACTGCCATCACACACATCCGATAGTTGCCAACATTTTGCTGCACACTGGGGAGCCTTGGAAGACAAAGGAAATGCTTTCTATCTGGATTGTGGTGGTGATTATATCAAAACTAGTGAAACTTATAAAGGGAGAACTTTATTGGGTACAAACTGTACATCCATGAAACTGCTCTTTTTAAAATATCGTGCCACTTTTATTTTATTCACCCTCTTTTAATACGCTGGCATATTTTAAAGTAAATCCCAGACACCACATGAATTCAACACTTAATAATAGTTCAGTATTTCTAACTCTAAGAACCGAATATTTTCTCCTATAACCACATGCAATTATTTCACCTTGCAAAATGGATACCACCTCTTCGGTAATAGGCTGGGTGCCCCATCCAGTCAATAAAACCAGGCAATAATCAAATTTCCCTTCCTGTCTCCAAAGTGTCTTTTTGTTGTTGGTTTGTACAAATCAAGATCCAGGCGAGGCCTCCACCTGCCATTTGGTGGTTATGGCTCTGAAGTGGCTTTTCATCTAGAGCAGCCCTCATTGTTCTTCTTCTTCTAATCTCCTTCCCCTTGATTTGTTGTACAACCCAGATTAGTGGCCCCAGAGAACGTCCCACATTCTGCACTTGTCTGTTGGCTTCCTCACGAGGCCTTTTACTTGTCTCATTGCTGGTAAGGGGGCGTTTGATGGAGGTTTGATTAGACTCGGGTTCATTTTTTGTGGCAAGGATATTTCATGGAAGGTGTATGTGCATTTGGGTTTCATGGCAGGGTTCAATCTGACTGAAAATAGGACTTTGGATTTCTAAAGCCAATCCTTGGTGAGGACCAGAACACATGGAGGCATAGCTCTCAGATAGAGGAAAAAGCAACATGATGTAAGAACAGGTTCTCTGTTTCTGAAATAAAAAGGATATTTCAGGCTGTGGGGGAGCAGGTAATTGGAGAAATGGGTGCCCAAATATCTGTGGTTCCAGAGAGAAAAGGGCTCTGGGCCCCTCTCCCCTGCCAGTGGAATCTGGGTGGGGGTTAAGAAAATGTTTGTGGATTGAGAGAGTCCAGGAAGCTTGGCCCATGCTCTAGAAAGGTCCTAGACTGGTGGCAAGAGCCCACACAGAAAATGAGATGCTAGGGTCCTGGGGGGCTTGGCCTCAAAAGCCTTGAAGACAACCCTGCAGGCTGCTGACCAATGACCAGATGCATATTCCCCCCTTCCCTGTCACCTTGGAGTCACATGAGCCCCTGCCCTCCTGGAAACAGAACTTAATCCTGGAGACAATTTAGCTGAGAAATGGACTGGGGTGCCTTTCTGCCAGTTGAATGGAGACTTGAAAGAGAGTTTAGATAATGTGGTGTTACTGTTGTTATCATAAAGAATTTGACTGGTTTTTCTTTCTGGTTGCAAGAGGGAGCCTCTAAATCCTTGGTATTTCCCAAGTAACAGGAATGGTTTGCTATTTGCGAGCCTCTTGGGTCACACTTGCGTTTATACTGAAGAGATGGGGTGATTCAGGATGGTGGTTGGTCACCAGAAAGACAAGTCATGGAGTTAGAAAGTTGGGTTTTGGGCCAAACTGACCTCTGGGGGTGAGAAGGAGGCTGGGGATTGAGCTCAAGCCTGGCTAATGAGTCCATCAATTGTGCCTATGCAATGAAATCCCAATGGACGTTGAGCTCTGGACGTTGAGGCTGGGTGGAGTTTGATGATTGGTGAATGCATCCATGTGCTGGGAGCATGACACACCTGATTCCATGGGGAGAGAGCACAGAAGTCCTGCATTTGGGACCTCTCAGACTTTGGCTTCCATGTGTATTGATTTCGAGGCTCCAATTTGTATCTTTTACAAGAAAACTGTAATTCTAAGTATAGCCCTTTCCTGAGTTCAGTGAGTTCTTCTAGGGAGTTATCAAACCTGGAGAGGCCCCAGGAGAGCTTGCATCTGTAGCCAGTCAGTCAGAAGTGCAGCTGGTCTGGGAACCACCCCCACCCGCCGAAGTGTGGCCGGTGTCTGAAGCCAGGGCAGTCCCATGGAGGACAGAGCCTTTGGCTTGTGGTAACTGTGGGTGGTTGTGTCAGAACTGCATTGCAAGACACCAACTGGTGTCAGAAGAGCTACCACAAACACAAAGTTTCACATCCACAAAGGAGACCCGGGTACCTCAGAGATTGGGTTTAATGAAGCAGAGATAGGTACGACAGTTTTCACAGGATTGAGGATGTAGGAGATCCTTGGTAAGTGTCCACTTTCATGTTTTACTATTAATATAGTTTTGGGCAAAGTCTTGATGGATGACCCTTTCCTCAGAGTAATTTGAGATCTTTCATTCGACCAAGTCAACTTCCTTTTCCCAGTGAGAGCAGGAGTGGGACAGGAGACAGGAAAAAGTCATCTTCCGGGGTGCTTGGGCAGCTCAGTCGGTTAAGTGTCCAACTCTTGGTTTTGGTTCAGTTCATGATCTCAGGGTCCTGAGATCAGGTCCTGCGTCAGGATCTGCACTCAGCATGGAGTCTGCCTGAGATTCACTCCCTTTCTTCTGCCCCTCCCCAACCAGTGCTCTCTCTCTTTCTCTCAATTAATTAAATCTTTAAAAAAGATTCATCTTAAGCTTTTGCCTTTCTTTCAAGACCATACATTCATTCCATTAATTTATTCACAGATTATGTCTTCTATGTGCCTGGATCCTAACATCCTAAGCTCTGGGATGTAAAAGGTACTGTCTTCCTGGCATTTACCTACTTACTGTGAGGGTGTCAGGCATGGGGAGGGGAGATATCCTAGCTAAGAAGGGGGTAAATGTCAATGGGGTAAAGTGGTACAGGGTCTGGGGGATGGGAGTGGTGATTGGAAGTCACAATTTTAAGTGGGGGAGGCTCATTGAGAAAGTATCTTCTGACCAAAGATGGAAGGAGGTGTGGGAGTGAGTCATGAGGATGTCCTGGTGTGCGAGCTCCAGGCAGGAAAGAGCCCTGGTACCTTTGAGGAACACAGGTGACAGGTGTTCAGGAGGCAGCTGGGGGAGAGTTGTAGGCACCAGATGAGGTCCAAGAGGAACTGGGAATGGGAGATGGACGGGGCAGATCTTGTAGAGTCTCAGGGCATTGCAAAGAATTTAGCTTTGACTTTGAATGCTGTCGGGGCATCCCTGGAAGGTTCAGAGCAGATCTGACTTGAGCTGACTAGGTTTTTAAGGAATAACAGACCTGGGAGACCAGGTCAGGCAACTGTAAGAGTCCAGACATCTGGTGGCATTGGCAGAGATGGTAAAAGTGGAGGTGGGAGAAGCGGTCATATTCTGGATAGACTTTGCAGTTTAGGATTTGTGGGCAGCTGGATGCAAGGGAAGAGAGAGGAGTCAAAGGTGCCCCAGGTTTGGGCCTGGCTTCCAACTGCCCCCGCTGAGAAGGGGAAGACCACAGTGACCTCTTAGGGACCATCTGCTAGTCCCGTGAAGTATCTGCCTCTTCGATTGTCCCCTGGTAGGTTTATCACTTTTTATTTCTTCCAGAACAGCCCTATTGGTTCCAGCCTTTGGTGGAACTTCCCATAAAGAGCTCTGGCTTTCATCATATAGACCAATCAGCTGCTTTCAGAAGGACATGTTTGATTTGTTTATAGAGAGTTTCCTCAGAAATCATTCGTTTTGGGGTCCTGTTTAAGAAAGAGGGAAAGTAGACTTAGGAAAAGGTGGGAGATGGTGAACATCCTCAAATGCACAACTAGATCTAGATTTTTCTGAAAAGAATGCTTGGGGCACCTGGGTGGCTCAGTGGGTTAAGCCTCTGCCTTTGGCTCAGGTCATGATCTCAGGGGCCTGGGATCAAGCCCCGCATCAGGCTCTCTGCTCAGTGGAGAGCCTGTTTCCCCCTCTCTCTCTGCCTGCCTCTCTGCCTACTTGTGATCTCTGTGTTTTAAATAAATAAATAAAATCTTTAAAAAAAGAATGCTGGGAAAACTATTATTTCTACTGACTACTTTTTAATACAACAGAGCACTTTAAATATGGGAAAATGGCGGGGGGAAGGATTCAGTGGCTGTATGACCTTGGTTACATTATGTGACCTTCCCTTTCTACAGCTATAAAATGGGGATAATACCAGATACTGTCTGAGGGAGTGACTATGAGGATTTTATGAATAATTCATAATTTTTCTCTATCAATGATCCTTACAACAGGCAAGATAATATTTATTACTTTACATGACTTTTTCCGCCTTGCCCTGGACAATGGTTGCTCCCTTTCATATGTATATATATGTAGACATACACACATATATTTATACATGCATATGCATATACACCTGAGCACACATTTAATGTATACATGAAACGTATATATAAAAACTACTTTTAATTTTCCATCCTTCAGAGTCGAGCTCTCTCCTTTCCCATTGATTTTGTCTCAGTTATAAATATGGATGTGCTGTCTTTCCTTCTCTAAATTGAAATACATTTGACATATAACATGGCATAAGTTTAAGGTTGATTTGATACATTGATTTATTTATCTATTTTAAGATTTTATTTATTTTATTTGAGAGAGAGAGAGCATGTAAGAGCAGGGGGAGGGGGAGAGGGAGAGAGAGAAACTTCAACAGCCTCTGCACTGAACATGGAGACCAACATGGGGTTCCATCTCACCACCCTGAGACCATGACCTGAGCTGAAACCCAGAGTTGGTCACTCGACCGACTGACCCACCCCAGTGCCCCAGATTCGGTGCATTTAAATATGGTACTATGATTGCCATCATAGCGATAACTAATCGTCTATCATGTCACATATTTGTCATTTCTTTTTTGTGGTGGGAATAATTCAGATCCAGTCTCTTAGCAAGTTTGATGTTGGTAATACAATGTTATTGTCCATAATCACTCTGCTGTGCATTAGATTTCCAGCATGTGTTTTTCTGGAGGTTGTCAGTTGGTACCGTTAAGTGACATCCCTTCTGTTCCCCATCCCCAGTCCCTGGGAAATATTTTTCTCTTAATTCTGTCCCTCCTAACGCCAAAAATACTATATTCGTTGCACTGGATTTCCAAGGTCATTTTGGAATGCATTTAGAAATACCAGTCTCAGCATTTGTGGAATGGTTTTGCTTGCTCAAATCCCAGACTAAAGACGGGTTATGTGACATTGCTGTATGCTTCCTTTTGGGAATCTGCTGATGATCCCTCTAACAGGACAAGCTGAGTCGTTCAGAGAGCATTTGGGAGCCCACTACAAAGGCCCAGGCACAGGGACTTATTCTACTATTCAGATCATTGGCACTTATTTGGATGCAATTTACATAGTAGATAGTAGATATTTAGGTCCTGAAGTGTCTTTTGAAATTACAATCAAGGTGAACATTTCCAGATGCTTTAAAATTGTTTTTAATAATGGGATCTCCAAACTGCACAGAAAAGATGTAGACTGAACACCTTAATAAATGGCCAAAGCTGAAGACATCCTACAAACCAAACATGGAAGGTGGAAGGTACGCCTTAACACAAGTCTAGCATCATGGAAAGGAAGAGCACCTGCGTTGACCCTCCCTGCTTCATGTTTTGTGCACTGACTTCTTGACATAACGGAACCTGGCTAGAAATTGGCCGTGAATGTCTCCTCTTACGCTGGTTTCTGAGAACGATTTTCCAAGAAGGTTAATTATTTCCCGCAGTGTGGAGCCACAGATGGAAGCCTGTCTTTGGGATGGTTGGCTGTTTTCTTTTTAAACAGTAGAAGAAGTCACCGAAATAGTCATGGAATGTATAACTACTCACCTTCGGTGGCTTGGAGTTTGTATTTGCAGAATATCAGGGAAGCGGCCAAGAACATTTTCGAGCACAGGTGCTGGACATAGAATGTTTCCTCGGCTGGGAGATGTGGGGAAGCATCTGTGTCCCAAAAGGGTATGACGCCAACCTTGTGAATTGTGCGCCTAGTTTTTTCTAAAATTTCTATTCGTTTCAATTGCATTTTTTCTAGGAGCGGGCAAAATGTATTTAAATATGCTCATAAATATATGTAAAACTGGAAAATTTCTAATATATTTTTGAAATTTAGCTTCAGAAGTAGAGAGAACAGTTTTATGAATTCCTGTCTTCCCATCGGCCAGCTCCAGCTCCACACCTGGCTGCTCTGGTTCCATCTGTACTCCCAGCCTGCTGAGTGTTTTGAAGCAAATCCAGACATGAGATTATTTTACCCATAAATACTCTAGTATGGAAAAGGGAAGAACTTTTAAAAACACACACACCACGATCTAGGACAAGGGTAATGTATTTTGGATCCTGGCTTGTGGACTGAGGCTAATTCCTGCACTATTTAATCACTCACTGTTGACTTGCTTCTTGGGACATGCTTGCCCCATTCAGTAAAAGTGGATATATTAACTCTTTTTTTTTAAAGATTTAATTTTATTATTTATTTGACAGAGATCACAAGGAGGCAGAGAGGCAGGCAGAGAGAGAGGGGGAAGCAGGCTCCCCACTGAGCAGAGAGCCCGATGTGGGGCTCCATCCCAGGACCCTGAGATCATGATCTGAGCCAAAGGCAGAGGCTTTAACCCACTGAGCCACCCAGGCACCCCAATATATTAACTTTTGTTTGTAAATTTTGGGACCGGAGTTTGAGAAGAGGATTTATTTATTGAACAAAAATGTACTAATTCCTACTATGAGCTACGGATGTGCTGTGTCCCAAGGTCTCAGAGACAGAACATTGGGAGCTGGGAGAGAATCCAACAGATCAACTCTTGAGGCAGAGGTGTGCATGGGTGGGTTGCTTTGTGTCTGGGAGAATCTTGCTTACAGTTTAAAGATGCCCCTTGACCCTGGTCACATCTCAAGGGTTGATTATTAATTAATTGATATTCATAATACACAGCCCATTTCCCGTATCTGTGGGTTAATCACACACACACACACACCCCAAAGGTGTCTTTCTTGGCATGTGCAACTGCAATGAAAAGGCTTGAACTACTTCCCTTCAGCTTCCTTCCCCAACAGCACATGTTATCTCTGGTTTGGTAGCAGAGACGCTGAAAATGAATTCTGTCCTTGGAAGTGAGGGAAGAGCCAGAGAGGGAACACACGGGGGAAGGATGAGAGGCGGCAGGGGCCTCCCTGAGCAGTGGGGTGGGGGGGCGCCACCCGCCACAGGGCTTTGGAGATGGAGTGACTGAGAAGTTGTCAAATGCTTCTCTCTCTCTCTCTCTCAAGCACACACACGTGCACACAGACACACAGTCTCTGAGAGTTCCATCACGTGGGCCCATTGGGCTAGTGGGGGTGGATGGTGACAGCAACTCCCTTAGGCAAGGGTCCCCCACTTTGGCCCCTGATTCCTTCTCCTCTCATCCTCCCCTTGCATCCCCAGCGCCTGTGGAATAAGAAGACCAGACTCGTGTTAGAAGTTAGAAGTTAGAAGTTAGAAGCAGCAGCTCCCTGGCCTGGGGAACGGAGACATGACCAGCTCCTGGGGCTTCCCCTCTCCCTCCTCCTTCTCCTCATCTCTGGGCCGGGGTATCAGGGCTTGGTGGGCTCCCGCCTGTGTGCATGGCCACATGTGCTCGCCCCCAGAGGCCTCGGGCAATATGCTTGGGCCCAGGGCCCTGAGCTGCCGAGCCGGTTGATTAGCGCTGGTACCCAGAAAGCCCCATCTGTTCCCAGCACAATGTGCTGCCCTAATCCCCTACCTCCCCGACTCCCAGACCAGGCAGGATTCCTGTCCTCCCACCCCACCATCCCTGAAGATGTTCCCTCCCTTAGGACCTTGTCATGGGGCCACAATTAACTGTCACGAGTCTAGTTAAGCCCTGGTCTCTAGTCTGCCTGCCAGTAGGATGGGTGGGAGGGGAAAGGGGAGATGCAGCTCTCTCTCTGGTGATTGCTGGACCCTCCCTAGGCTACCCTCAGATCCTGGAGCCACTTCCCTCCTTTGTGAAGAGCAGACACAGCCCCCAAGAGGACAGTTTTGCGGCAATCCTATAGTCTCAGGATCCCCCCCAAAGCGGAGACTGAGGCAAGGGCTTGGGTGTAGGTGGTTTATTTGGGGGTGGGAGGTGGGGACTCCGGGAAGCAGGGGTGAGGCAGAAGGGGTCGCCAAACAGAAGGGGAAGTCCATTACTGAGATTGCTGGGGGCCGCAGCAGGGATCCTGAAAGGGAAAAGGAGGTCTTTAACAAAGTCCTCTCCCAGGTGGGTTCAGAATGTGTGAAGTCTTTCTGGGCATGCCTATCACCATCCGGGTGAACAGGTGAGGACGGGGGAGGGTCGGGGGACTGTAGGGAATCCTTGAGTTGCATCATGGTGGGTTCTAACCCAGACAGTGGGTCTAGATTCTCTTTCTTACCTAAAGTGACCAAAACTCATCTAGTTGGGTGAACAGATCCTACTCTATTTAATGGAGTCACGAGGGATCCGTAAGTCATGCCACTGTTTTATAAAACACTAAGAAAAAAAGCTGCCAGTTAAACCACGGTACCCTATTAAATGTCAGACACTTTCAGAGTTCAGAGATGAGAAAGTTATGAAAGGAAGTTGGATTGGGATAGGGACGGTGTCCTCTACATCATTGCAGTAGGGGGGATTGTGATACAGAAACTGCCTTTGCTCCTGGGAGAGGAAAAACGCCAGGCCCCATTGGGGGAGAGAGTAATAACAGCAAGGTAGAATGGGGGCACGGGGTAAAAATCAAGTGCCTCAGAGCACAGGGGAGGGAGGAATTCCTTCAGAGAGTAATTCTGGTGGGGAGGAGTCAGAGAGGCTTTCTGCTCTGTTTCTCTTCTGTTCTCATGTCCTACATTAGCTTCTCTGCCCTGGTAGCCTGCAGGGAGCTGAGGACCCCGCCTTGGGGTCAGGAGGCTCCTGGCTTTGTCCATGCCCTTCCTGGGGGTTCTCATTCCATCCCCTGTGCTCGGCCTCTGGCCGGACCTCTCTGCAGAGCTCCTCATCCGTCGTGTGAGGGTCCCATAGTGCTCTCCACTTAGCATTTCCTGAAGGAAGCCCCTCATGGCCTTCCTCCCTCTCTCTGTCTGTCTGTCTCCCACTTACCTTTTTCTTATAAGGACGCCTGCCATTAGATTTAGGGCCCACTCTTCAACTCCAGTAGGACCCCTTCTTACCTTGATCACACCTGCAATGATCCTATTGCCAAATTAGATCGCATTCACAGAGGCCAGGGTTGGGACTCCAACATACCTTTTTGGAGAGACACCATTCAACCCACAACTATGATTCACTGAACATCTTTTATGAGTCAAGGACTGTTTTAGGTGTATTGCCCATAGAATCATGCTTAAGGGCCCCCACAACCCTTCTAGTACTCCACATTATCATCCTGATTCCTGCACAAAGACACTGAGGCTCAGAGAGGCTGCCCAGCTAGTTAAGAAATGAGACCACCTTGTGGTGTGCGTCACATGCAGCTCCACAGGCATGTGAACATGAGAATTTGCAGGGGATACAGAAAAGAGGGGTACAGACTTCCTCTTCAGCAAGTTTATGTTTGATGGCAGAGACAGGGTTCAAAAACCTGAAGAAAAAGGGATAATCTTATGAAGAAAGTAGATAGGCAATTATGAATAAAGTACCTTAGAATTAGAGGTTGAGTGAGGTTCCTTTTATTTTCTGAAGGTCCTAACATATTGGGGGAGGGGAGAAAGGATGCCAAAATGGGGTTACATAATGCATCGAACATTTTATTTGTTTAATTAATTTATTTTTAAAAAAGATTTTATTTATTTATTTGATAGAGATCACAAGTAGTCAGAGAGGCAGGCAGAGAGAGAGGAGGAAGCAGGCTCCCTGCTGAGCAGAGAGCCCGTTGCAGGGCTCGATCCCAGGACCCTGAGACTATGACCCGAGCCGAAGGCAGAGGCTCTGACCCACAGAGCCACCCAGATGCCCCTGCATGGGATATTTTGAACGTTTATGTTGAACAACTGGTAATTTGTCATGTCAGAAACACAAAGTGAGAGTGTTTAGCCTCACCTCACTTGGAGATAAAATCAAAAGGAGAAGTGAGGTCTTCTGGGAATATGAGCTCCCTTCTGGTTTGGGGCTGAATATGGGACCACAGAGAGAAGAATGTGTCAGTCATGTAATGAGCAAGGGTAAGCATTGCTAGGCACCATTCTGCTGGAAGGACACAATGCATAATGACCAGCGGGGACAGGCATACAGAGGAGTGTCAGGAAGGGGAGGGGTCCATATAGAGCCGGTCGGTGGAGCAGTTGGTGACCCCAATTCCCTAGCTTTCAGCCAAAGATGTCCCAGATGTCCTGGCAGAGCCGTTGGATGCTCTCAACTCTGTGTTTTCATGCCTCTGCCCACTTAGCACCAGATAGTGGTCTCTATGCAAGAAAAATTTTCCAGAGAAAATGTTTTCCTGGGGGGACCTAATGTTTGTGCTTTCAGAATTAATCCAGAAAAAGATCCCTGCTGTGAGGGGAAAGGGAGCTGCCAGGCATTTGAAGATTGGATTCAAGCAAAAGTGTCACATCCCCTTCTGCTTTCTGATCTTCTTGGGATGGACTTCTTCTCCTGGAATCTGAGGCTCCTCTCTGAACCCACCGAATCAGAATGTGGGTGGAGGCAGGAAGGGGTGAGAGGTAGGGCAGATGATTGTTATGTACACTGCAACGTGTATATAGTCCATCGCTCGGAGCTTTGAGGTAGAGGTAGGCTAGGGAAGATAGCATAAGTTGCCAGTTCCTGAGGAGCAGGGGAGACAGTCCCAGCGGCCACAAAGGAGGAGGCCCACACACTAGGTTGGGTGGAGGGTGTGTCATTGTGTTAGTGGCTGTTTGGAGAAGACCACCAGGCACCATCGCTTGAGCCTCTGTTACTAAACTAAACATCTCCGGCCCTGTTACCAAACTTCTGTGTTGCCACTTATGGTCACCATTGCCGAGCAGCAGATCACCCCAAAAACCAAGTGGTTTCAACATGAATCCTTTCATTTCCTCTCACAGTTTCTGTGGGTCATGAATTCAAGAAGGGTTCACGTGGCTAGTTTCGTCTTGGAGTCACTCATGTACTTGTCATCAGATAGTGGTTAGAACTAGACCATCAGGTATCTGGAATGGTTGGGAACAGTGTCTACAACTCGTGCTGTCTCTGTGAGTATGTTTTCACATGCTTCTCCAGGAACTCCTTCTGTGTGAGAGCCTTTGGGCTTCCTTACAAAATGGCCACCTCGTGGGTCTTTTCACAACATGGCGGCTCAGGGCCTGCACAAGGGTTCCACTGGACAGAATGGAAGATGCATACCTTTCATGACTCAGCCTTCTGTCACATTCTGTTGTTACAAGTGAGTTACAAGCCTGTTTGGATTCAAGGAGAGTGAGCACTGATCCCTGCCTCCTAATGCAAGGACTATCAAAGTAACAGGCTATAGAGAGATGACAGAAGATCATGTGGGATGGGAGATACTCTTGCAGCCATCTTGGAAATTTTACATATATAAAATATGCCATACCATGAATCAAAATACTGTTTCAAAAATAGGAAGTTTGTCTGTCAGTCAGTCAATCAGTGAAGCTGCCTTTCCTTGGACAATTCTCAAGGAGTCAGAGCCTTCCATTTTGAAAATGAGGAGCTAGAAATTCTCTCTTCTGGAAATATGTCAAGCGATTTTTGAGGCCTAAGCCATAAATAGCATTTCTTCAGATCTCGCTTAAAAAAAAAAATTGCTTGGTTGAGCATGGATGGGGGCCTAAGAAACACTTCTTCTCATTTTATTAATGAGGAGACTAAGGATCACAGAAGAGACTCAAGGCCCAACATAACAGAACTGAGTAAGTTAAGTAAGATTAAATAATTACAATTAAGAATTTCTGGTTTCCATGTGAACAATAACACTACTGAACCGTACACTTGAAAATGGCTAAGATGGCAAACTTAGTGTTATTTGTTTTTTTACCACAACAACAACAAAAAAAGAATTTCTGGTTCCCATGACTGAAGCCTCCTTCAGGTGACCCTGTGGGTGTGGGGAAGCTGATGGCAGTTTTCAGGAGCCCTTTTGCTGATGACACTTCAGAGCTTGAATGAGCCTGAGAGCAGTCTGCTCCCTCACTCAGACATCCTCAGTGGCTCCCAGGACCGACAGACCAGGTCTGGGCATTTTTGCAGGATGTTCAAGGCCCTCCATCAACCGAAGTACTCCCCTAAGCATCTCCCTGTGAAGGGGGAGACCCAGCAAGAGGGCTGGGCTCCCTGCTGACCACCCACACCTTCCAGAAAACCAGGGGACAAAATGGTCAGATTTCCCCTAGGTATCAGTTCTCAAAATTCATGCATACTAGTGGGGGCTGGCAGGCATTCAATAAAAATTACAGTTTCTGGAAAGCTACTGCCTCATGGCTCCCCCTGCCTGCCCCCCACAACCCCCCCACCCGGCACCCACCCACTCTTCCTCAAAGATCTCTTGCGGGTGTTAACAAAGGAGAGGGACACACTTTGAAATTTCTTTTGTTCCATGTGAGGCATGAAGCTGAAAGAAAATCAGCTTCACCGTCTGGACTGACACAGGAGCGAGGGGGGTGGGGACAATGGGCTGCAGAGGATGCTGGAGAAGTCTTGGGGAAGTTTCCATATGCCAAGGAGCTGGCGAAAGAACCTGAAGCCAACAGCGCTCTTTTGAACAGTGCTTGTTCTGCGCTGATCCAATATGTCTCTAGTGGCCCATAAAAATTTTACTACATTTTGTCCACCCGTGGATTCTGTGACCTAATGTGACCCAATCAGAATTCTGTTTTGGCAATGTTTTCAGAGGGGATTGGAGCTGCCCGGGCTGCGGTCGAATTGACAGTGTTTGCTTTAATCAGGAATGATGGCTTCTGGTGGGAGAGGAAGGCAGGTGGTATGGGGAGCCATGAACTTTGTCACAGAGCAGTGACTTCTGAGAAATTCACGGCAGTTCCTTCCAATTCTGTCTGAATGAGCTGGAGCAACCACAAGTGTGTCCTGTGGGCTTCAAGAAATGGTGCGGATGGAGTCTTATTTCAGTCTTGAACTTGTGGGACAGAAGCTTGAGTGTATACAACATGAATTGTTTTATTTGGAAGTATTTCACCCTATTCTTTGATACTAATAGCTCAGATTAAATACATGGAAATAAATGAAAAATATGAGCCTTATTTTTCCAGTCTATGACAATTGATCTGTTTGGGAAATGTGTCTTCTAAATTGTCACTGAACCCCCATGACTGGCTAAGATGTCCCCAAGGAATAGAGGGTTCCAAAATGATGGCTGGTTTTACTTTGTAGTCCCTAAATACCTTGAGACTGTTCTCTGTTTCTCATAAATGTGGGATAGTATTAACGTGTTCCTCCTCATTTCACTCAACACGAGGATACCTTTGAGCCAGCATTCGATGGTCTGTTTTTATGACTGTTCTGGTATTAGCTTGTATTTATGACTATTCTGGTATTGTCTTTAAACTTTATGCTTCTCAGCTTTTGTCAATATCTTGTTAATCTGTCAGACGAGACCCAGAAATCACAGCCATGCTAACAATACTGTCTCTGGCGAGAGTAACACAATCTTGGGGGGAATTCCACCTAATTTTAACTGAGTCCATGTGACCTGGATAGATAGGGAGGCAAATAAAAATTTCAGTGATTTTGATGAAAACATATGTAGTGCAAAACCTCAAAGTGGTAGAAGGGCTTTGCAGACATGAGTATTTGAAGAAAAAAAATGCTATTGCCACCATCATCACCAGGACCACTGCCATCACTGGAACCCTGAGTGTCTGGAAATACTGGCCCTGCACTGGGTGGCTCAGCGATGGCTTTGGTTTTTCCTGATTCTACTATTTTTGCAGAGCAATGGCCTTGGCAAATTATGCCTTTTCTAAGACTGCCTTCTGCTTTCCTTAAGTTTGTTTCAATGCTACAGCAAAAAATTAAGACGGGTAGCTAAATTAAAATTCACACACAAAAAAACCAAAAGCAAAATAATCACCAGAAATTTTTAAAGCCAAGATTTAATTTAGTCAGACTTATGGCATTTGGGTGAACAACCAAAACAAATTTGATTTCCCTTGGAGCTGTGATTCCTACCATCATGGAACTGTGACCCTCAATTATTGGTTATTTGGGTTGGTGTCCCCCCATTTTTAAAAAAGTTCTATTACAATATATATAGTGTACATGTGTGTGTTGATGCATGTGTATATTTCAATTTAAGCAACATGGATGTAATTTTCTTTGGAAAATGTTTTATTAATTTTACTACATTGCTTAAGGAATTTTGGGGATGCTTTGGGTTTTATAAAGTGAAGGCTGAGAATGGCCATATTAGATAGGTCAGCTGAACTCTTCCAGCAAATAACTTTCCCCAATCCCAGAGTTTGGGAAACTTGGCTCAATGCTGGTTTTGGTTGGCATTGGTGAGTGAGAACCTGGGATTTAGAGGCTCATTAGACTTGTAACTCTGCCCAATGTCTCCTGCTTTGAACCTTAACAGACACTTTCCTGGTCACATTGACAGTGGTTGTGAGTTGCCAAGCCCACAAACCTTGCTCGCCTCTTAGAATTCCTGATTCTCAGAAGGTACCTGATTTCTGGAATTAAGACCACTTTCCAGCTTCTCTTGCTGATAAGTGTGGTCATAAGACTAATTTCTGGCCCAGGATGTCAATGGAAGACTAACACAGAAGCTTCTAAGGATGTTACTTAAGAGGTAACTGATCCCTGCCACCCCGCCATGAAGATGATGTCCATGCTCTACAGTGGCAGAGTAGGAAATTGGGAGAAGCTACACCAGTACTGGGATGTCTGAATCCAGAGTCTTACATGACTGAAAGAAACTGATATGTCCTCTAAGCCATTTCCGACCCACCCCCCAGGCTTCTTACTGGGAATGAAACCCAATATTAATTTACAAATATATTTATCCTTTCAAAATTTACCTGCTTGTGTTAATTGCCCCAGACCAGATCCATTCGTTTTGCAAGGTGGAGGCTACCCAATACATTTGGCTAATTCAAAGTTTACTGGAGCTTTTAATCTTCTGAACCAGTTGTTTAAAAAGAACTCTCTTTCAAAAGAAATGCAGTCCCCTTCTCATTGTTTCTGAGGATTCCTAGTGTGTGTGTATGTGATGGAGCTGGGATCAAACTTACATCTTACAGGTCAATGCCTGTCACCTCTTTCTCTGCCCGGGGTCCTTGTTTTTTTTTTTTTTTTTTTCCTTCCATCATGTCTGATGATTTCCTCACTGTTACTCTGTTTACTGCCTTATCTCCATGGCTCCCCCCCCAAGCATGGACACGGCCCTCTTCTCTACTTACCAAGGCATCTCTAACATGATATTAATGAACTTTGATGGATTTTTACTGATGGTTTTGGACTACTACAGTATAATTCCAGTACAGGCAAATGGAAAACTTAAAACTGGATTTCCGTCACCAGTGTTATTGAAGCTGTTCACTTATATGTACTCAGTGTTAGAGTGGCTTGAATGCTGTGGGCTGGTGTTATCTAAAAGCCCACTCCTTTGCTGGCCATCACTCCTGGATTCCTGGGATTGTTGCTCCCAGTGAGCTTCCTGTCCACTGCCACTGTTCTCAGATTATTCCTCTTAATAAACTTCCATTATTTGTGCCAATCCAGAGAAAAACTGAAAGCCCCCACTTTTTTATTATTATGCAGAACTATTTGGTTCTTACTGTCTCTCTCTCTCTCCCCATGTCCAGCTCTGCCCTTGACCATACCTTTCATAACCAAGAGTCTCGTTAGAGTATTTCTTAAAACTGAAGATTGGTTCCCTTCTAAAGTAAAATGGGCATAAATAGCAGACACTTTAAAAAATAGTCTTTTGCTTTCTCCCTCATACATCCCTGACACTTTTAGGCACCGGTTCATGTGCAGTTAGTAACTTTTGGGGGGGTTATGGGGGAGATGGAGTTTGGAATAGACAGAACAGATGAAATTCTTATTTTACCATTTATTAACTGTGTGGTCTTGGACAGGTTACTTGGCTGTTTCTGTCTTTGTCTCCTCACCTGTAAAAATAAGAATAATTTTCTCTACATTATAGGGTGGCTGTGAGAACTAATATGAAGGTGTGTGAGGAGGGCTTAGCACTACGGAGGTCTCAGAAGTGAAAACTCTGGATCCTGAGGCACGGGTGGGGGTTGGGAGAAGGGAATAAAAAAGTTTTGTAAGTTGTTAATTTATAATAATTCCCTGAAGAGATATTCCTTCAAACCCATACTTATTAAAAAATTTATCAGCAGGGGAAAACTTCTTAGGAAGAAAATGGAAAAATTCTTAGCATTGGGCTGATTTTCTAATATTTGAGCAAAGTTTGGAAGGAATGGTCAGTGGAAAACAGTTCCTCGTCCCTGGGCTCAGGGTAAGTCCTGGTATCTTGATAAAGCACCATCTCATCATTTGTGAAATGAAGAGTACCGACCACCCTCTGAAGTTCCATATACCTTGACGTCTGCGTCTTTTACGGTGTACTATTAATGAAAACATTTTACTAGTTGTTTGTCCAGTATAGATTATATTTAAGACACATACATTTTTTTTCTTGCCTGAATGTCACTTCAGTGAGAGTAGGCTGGAATTACGCTGGGGCCAGATACTTTTCCTGGTGGGCTGTTTTCTTGGTGGTCTTTAGACCAAAGCTCTCGTTTTACCATAACTGTTGCAGCAGTTCCCCAAAGCATGGGAGATGTCCTTGGTGCTGAACCACAGGCCATGGCTCCAGTAATCAACACTCAAGATGAACATCTCTGCTTTTGATGAGAGACAGAAAAAGAGAGAAAGCGCATGCGCGAGAAAGCAGAAATCAGACACATGACGTTTCCTGGGTTGTTCGTTTTGTTTTGTTTTGTTTTGTTTTGTTTTGTTTTGTTTTGTTTTGTTTGAAGGGAGTGAGGGAGAGAAGGTGCTGATTAGAGAAAGTCTAATAAAGAACAAGATTCTTAAAAACAAAGCTGTGGGGACGCCTGAGTGGCTCAGTTGGTTAAGCGGCTGCCTTCGGCTCAGGTCATGATCCCAGCGTCCTGGGATCGAGTCCCACATCAGGCTCCTTGCTCGGCAGGGAGCCTGCTTCTCCCTCTGCCTCTGCCTGCCACTCTGTCTGCCTGTGCTCTCTCTCTCTCTCTCCCTCTCTCTCTGACAAATAAGTAAATTAAAAAAAAATAAAGCTGTGGTGATACCCATGGGGTATGTGCTGCCCAGAGCTTTTCAGGGCTTCCCTGTGTTGTCATGGGGATTAATTAGTCAGTGTTTGTGTCACTCTGAGCTAAGCGTGTGTGGGGAAATATGACTCAGATGTTAAACTATTTTCAGAAGGATCAGTGTCGTGTTAGGGTCTCTCAGTGGTGGGGTCCCCATCGTTTGATATCGCATCTCAAGAGCACTCTTTTGAACTCCATGCATGACACTTTGCCTAAATATGTTGACTTTTTTTTCCCTAAAACATTTTAAGCTAAAATTAAATTTGCAAAGTGACATTTCAGAAGAATACATTGGAAAAGTAGGAAGAATTGTTTCTGTGTCCTTCCTTTCTTTTTTCCCCCACAGCTCCTTTTATGTTCTTATGTACACTGCATCTACATAAGAAAAATAGACCTTTCCATGATAAAAAGTCTTTATTGGCAATTGTCTATTTAACTGTCATTTATTCGTATCTGGTCCATTCAGAGCCCTAGATGTGATTTATTTTTCTTCATAGCCATCAGAGCAGTCTAGAATTGCACTGCATTCATTTATTGCATTGGCCACTCACTCCGTGCCAGCCCCTGAGCACAGAGTGATGTCTTATGGAACTTAATGTCAATGCTCCCATGTAGTAGGGGCCCCCTACCATCAAAAAAATGTAAAATCAAAAATTTAAAAAATGTAAAATTCTTAGATTCTTGTATATGGTCCAGGTACATGCATCTGTTTTTATTAATTCAAAGTAGGTCTTCATGGCCATAATTGTTTTTGTTTATATGTAATATAAATTATCTTGCCCTTGTTTTTAGTTAGGTTTTGCACGTTAGTTTTATCTTTCCGAGGGGAAAAGATGCTTCCTTGTCTTCCTGTCTTGCTCTGAAGAAGCAGATTTGTTTCCTGGTTGAGGTTGGTCCCAGGTAATCATCAGGGTACAAGGCATTGAAGGCCTAAAAAAGTAGTTCATTGAAGATGCTTCTGGTCATTCAAAAACTCCCCAGGTCTGAAGGAAGATTTAGGGGCTAAAAAATAATACCTATACTGAGGACTTAAAATTATTGTTATTACTGATAGAGTCTAGTTTGGAAAACAACATTATATAAAATGTTTATAAATTGGACTGTATGAGCTCAAATATACTAATCCATACACTTCTTTAGTTGACTGAGCATGTATGTGCTTTCTATGTACTCTATGCATGATAAGTATTATTTGAATATTTGGATTATGCACTTAGTCTCTGGATCTTTTTTGTTTTCTGTGGCATGCATGCCAGTTCTTAGGAATCTTGAAGGACAACACGTAGCAAAGTATAGGTCTGTACTCGACATTCATGTTTAGGCAACGGCTCAGTTACCTGTGAATTGTTCTTCAAAACCCCATTAAATCACCACGTGGCATTCACAGAGTATTTCTGTACAGAAGTACCATCATGCCCACTTTCTACAAATGTCAGAAGGCTCACTGGAGGCAGGGAGAGAGTCTTACTCACTTTTCGGTCTCTGGCATTCACCACCATGTTTGCTTGTGGTATGTGCTCAGTAGGGGAAAGAATGACACAACCTCTGTCTTTCTGAATGTCCCCTTCCATCCCTCGCCCTCCCATTTTCCCTTGAACTCTTCAAGATTCAGTTCAAATGTCACAATGTCAGTGAAGCCTTCCTCCAGTGACCACACCCCCATCCCAGAACTTCCTTGTTCCCTTCTCAACATCCCACTTTCAACACGTGTCTCCTATCACATTTCACTTCCATGAATTGGTGACATTCTTCTGGTGGCCCTGTGAACTTCTTGAGGGCAGAGGCTCTGATCCGCCTACCTGTGTATGCCTACTACCTAGTCAAATACTCTGAAGTCTGATTGTATCTTAATGGGATTTATTATTTTTTTTCTAAAGATTGTATTTATTTATTGAGAGAGAGAGGGAGAGAGCACATGCATGAGCGGGGGGAGAAGCAGGCTTCTGGGGGAGCAGGGAGCTTGATGCTGGGACTCTATCCCAGGACCCTGGGCTCATGACCTGAGCTGAAGGTAGACATTTAATCGACAGCCACCCAGGTAGCACCGTGATGCTATCTAGTTGAACAAATCCATATTGGCTTGAGTTGCACACCACCCCAGGAACAATCAGTATAACCCGTGATGTCATGCTCTATTGGCCATAAAACCCACCACCGTGGGTGATACAATTTCTAGGCAGAAACTCTTTCTGAAGTTCAATGTTGAAAAGAGAAATGTCCAGGTGGGGGCGGCCAGGGGTGATAGGAGGGGTATGGGGTACAATGAGGAGTGAGATGGCTAAACAAATTCCAGGCACTTCCAAGAGTCATAGCAATGACCAGGGGGAGGAGTTTCGGGACCCCAGATGAGAATGTGTAACCTCAAAAAGGATAACCGTTGACATGCCACCACATTTGGAAACCAGAGCACTTGTGAGTGCAAACCCACCTGCTCTCCATCTCTGCTGGGCATGTGGGTTTTGAGGAGCCGAGGAATGGTGGGCTGGGCCCCCTGTGGGAGACTCCAGGGCCCCAGCCAGGCTCCCTGAGCCTGCAGGTGGGCAGCCAGGGAAGCAGCCTCTGGACGCCCGGTTTGCTCTGCACGCAGGGGAAGGATAACTCTGTGTTCTCAATTCACCAAGTCAGGAAGGGATGTCTGGACAGTCCTCTGTGTGTCACGTGCCTTAGTCTGAGTGAGAGAAAAAGGGTGACACGTGTGTGCCCGGGACAACTGAGTCACAGTGCAAAACCAACCCCATCTTGAGGGCCTTCAAGAAATGGCAGCTGGCTGCTGACTTCAAGTCTGTGGCTGTTTCTCGAAGCCTCTGATTTGTCGCCCTACAGGACAGTTTTATTGAAAAGGCTGCACACAAGCCTCGCATGCTGGTTTTTTGGAGTGATATTCCTAAATGGCCGGAAGTCATTGTGAGGCAGAGTGGGGTACTGGGGACGTCCCGATTGGACCCCCTCCACACTCCAGGCTGTCCCACCTCCTGGCAGGGACCCACATCGTCCTGGGAAGCCCTTCCTCCCACTCCGTTCTATTGGGTCAAACTTGAGAAAGAGAGATACCCCTTCTGGTCATCCGGGGGGGGGAGGAGGTGGGGAGACAGAGAGGAGTGGAGGAAAGAATAGATACGGAAAGACAAGATTGAGGGGACAGATGAAGTCCAGTGATGGCTGGCGGCTCTGTCTTGCGGCCGTCCGGCAGAAGGCCGGGAGGAGGGGAGCATAAACAGAGGCATCTGGTCCCCCAGCATGGAGCGGCGGGTCCGTGAACCATGGCAGATGCAGCCTCAGCTGTGACTGGGCATGAGGCCTTGGTGTCCAAGCCTGGGTCACGCGCAGGGCCCGTTTTCCCTGTGACAGTGCGGTGTCAAACTGCCATTCTTTCTTTCTGGGGCGGGTTGGGGTTTTTTTTTCCCTCTAAAATCTGCCAGCTCTCGGAAGCAGCATCCACTAGGCCCCTTGGGTTCACAGGCTGGAGGAAGCAGGCAGGGACAAGCCGTGAGTGACATCCAGAGAGGGACTCTGGAGGGGGAGCCGCAAAGCCAGGAGCAGGCGGGGAGGGATGGGGGACAGCGAGGGCCTCTTTGGGCTTTGCCTTGTGGGCAGAATTAAGGGTGGACAAGTCACCTGTGAGCACATTCTGCAGAAGGGACATTTTCAGGCGTTGCCTGTGAGATGGAGGCAGCCCCCCTCACCCCCAAAGAAGGCAGGTGTTCTTTACCCTAACTTAGGGAGAAAACCCGTGGTGTCAAGTTTCTGGAAAAAAAAAAATCACTGGACATATTCAAGAAGGAAACTGGAAGAATCAGTAGGTTTGAGTAAGAGACTCCATGTTCTGGCAAAAACGTAACTTCGTTCTCCTGGTGCTTTGGGGTGTTTCATAGCTATGGCTGCCTTTACCCAGAGGTGTGTGTGCGGGGAAGTGGAAATGGACCCCTCTCCTGAAGGCGGGGACTCTGCCGTTAGCCATTCTAAAATCTTTTTCCTCTTCAGGGTTTGCTCAGTTTCTCTCTCTCCTTAGGAAGGAGAGTATTGTTATTTTTAAAAAATTATTTATTTATTTGAGAGAGTGGGGGGAAGAGCAGAGAGGGACAAGCAAACTCTGAGCTGAGTGCGGAGGCTGATGGGCTCCATCTCAGGACCCTGAGACCATGATCTGAGCCGACGTCCAGAGTCGAATGCTTCACTGACCGCCCCTCCCAGGCACCCCGGAGGGAGAGAACTATTGCTATAACTTGCTTTATGTAAAAAACCAGGTGACCAGGTTAGGTTGCTTCCATTTGTTTCTGAAAGCCTAGAGATGGGGGTTGAGGAGATGTTGCCACCATCTGGCTCCAGAGGGTTTTTCTTATCCGTTGGTGGAGTCTGTGTGGGGAAGGCCAAGTGTCTCATGAACCTTCCATTCTATACTTGAGGCTTTTGTGTTTCGGTTTTCTTGTTCCTTTTTTTTTTTCGTCCTTTAGTGTCTTCCCCCTTGTGGTGTTCTTTCTGGGTTTTTCTTATTTCCTCATCCAGCTGGGAGAGAATAATAAGACAGACACGTGTTAGAAATCTCTAGGCAAAAACGACTTCCCAGTTCTGGGTGAAGAGACCCTGACAAACCCCTGGGGATGGGGGTCCTGAGGGAATGTGTGCTGAGGTTGTGCCTATAATTGAAAAACAAACAAACAAGCAAACAAACAAAACCCTACTCCTAGTCTCCTACTTCTTACTGTAGTCTGATTTTTTTTTTTTAGATTTTATTTATTTGTCAGAGAGAGAGCACAAGCAGGGGGAGCAGCAGAAACAGAGGGAGACGCAGACTCCCCGATGAGCAGGGAGCCCCATGTGGGACTCGATTCCAGGACCCTGGGATCATGACCTGAGCAAAAGGCAGACGCTTCACCGACTGAGCCACCCAGGCGGCCCCGTGGTCTGATTTCTGTTTGGCCCAGATTGATTCCTTACAAGCGTGGATTCCCGGGCCCCCAAATCCTAGAACTTCCTGTCCTGAGGCAACCTGTCCCCTTTCCCCTTTCCCTTTTCCCCGATTTTCTTCCTTTATATGCAGTCCTCACGCCCACTGTCTTAGCCTTCGTCCCCAAATGTATTCCAGACCTCCTCCAAAGTCCCGTCCAGCTCTTCAGCTCCAGGACGCTTTCCCCACTCTCTTTTCGTCTGTTTCACACTTGCCCTCTGGTCTCCTTCCCCACTTCTCTCTCCATTCCTAAGAGGCTGAATCAGCTTTTGGTCCTCCCCTCTGCACCTTTTCCCACTCAGATTCTTTGGAAACGGAACATGGGACAGCGCTCCAACACCTCAGACATTTCTTGGTCTCTGAATAGGAGGAAGCAAACAAACGCATGGGCTCGAACTGTGCAGGGCCGAGCAGCACTGTTTCTGAGCGCGGTGCAATTGGTGCCCGAGCCGCTTGCTCTCGGTGGAGCCTGTGCCTGTCCGGTTGAGGGCTTCTGAGCCCTCAGTGAAGTCTCCCGGAGACCACCATCTCTGCCCTTCTTATCCCAGGGAGTGCAATAAACAGCAAACGTTCACGCCGCCGTTGGTGCAAGGTGCCTTTCCTCGCCACACATCTGGCCCCTTGGTAAATTGTTACAGTGCTCCCGGACCAGCAAAGAGCCTGCACGCGCTGCTCGGGATCTGTTCTCAAGTTGTTGCAGGGACCCCGCCGTATGATGACAATTAGGAGCTGTTAGTGTGCAGATGAGGCCCACGAGTGGCAGGTGGCGGGAACGGGCCTCAATTAACTAACAGGCACCAAATCCCTGCCTAATGAGGCTGGGCCACCCAGATGAGCCAGGAGGCATGTGTCAGTGACAGCAACAGAGGATTTGAACTGGATGGGGTGGGGAGGGGGCTGGCGGGGGAGTGCTGGTCAACAGGTACCTGGTTCAGCCACGGAAACAGCCCTTTCGGATTTGTGGCTCAGCCGTCCGGGAGAGTGGGGGGTCGGGAGCCGGAAGCCGGGGGCGGGGTGCAGGCTGGGCTCAGTTTTGTACATTGCATCTCCCTGGGTGGCCCTTGGGTCTGGTCAGCTCCTAAGTAGGGATGGGTGAAGAGTGAGCCCATCTCCCAAGATACGTGGTGCGTGAGATGCGGTCGGCCAGCCGGCAAGGTAATGACTGTCAGGAACTTCATAAAGGGCCATTGTCTCGAGTGGCATTTGAATTCCAAATCAGACCCCGTAACAATAACGCTGCGGGCATCACATCAGTTCTGTGGGTAAGGATGGGCGCCACATCCATGGCAAATCTTCTGGGGCTTTGTGTGGCTGTGCCGTCTGAATTGACACAGGACTGAAACTTACTGCGAGGTTTTATTTTTTAAGCTTTTAAGAATTAAAAAAAAAAGAAGAAGAAGGAACTTTCAGGAGCAACAGAGTGTTAGCAGGGTGGCGTTGCTAGAAGAATTTTGGGCTCCTCGGTTGCTCCTATCCCTTATCCTAAATGGCTCACCAGAAAGATTTGAGGCTTACAGGAGCACAATCCATTGCCCCGGAGCTCAGATCTCCCCAGTTTTTCCAGCACCCAGAACAATGCAGGATCTCTCACTAGCTGTGCGTGCATCGTTCTGCCAAAGAGTGAAGGGCTGTGTTTTCCTGGGGCCCCAGCTTATGTCCTGGGAGCCCCGAGAGGGGCCTTTGTGTGTGCACAGTTCCCTAATCACAAAGCCAGATTCTGGAGGGTGGGTGAGAACTGTGTTTGAAGCTGGTTATTTATAACTCTTCCCTCCTCTTTTCGTCTCTCGCAGCACAAAAGTAGTGTTAAAAAGGGGGTGGCTCCTTAAAAGTCAGGCACAGAAGCAGAATTGGGGATGCGGCCTCCCCTTTTGTCCTCGTGGGTGACGGTGTTTGGATAATTTCATGAACCATATGTGCCGGGCTGCAGAGCCCAGAGACAATGCAGTAAACCAAGAACCCACCCGGGACCATCACGTGTTCCCCTCCAAACGATCCTTGGATCGTTGCTGATCCAAATAGTAATCAGCTGAACATTTCTCTTCTTTCTCTACTTTTGTTGTTATAATGGCATATATTTCAGAAGAGAACTCTCCTTTGGAAAGGGGGGGAGTTTTTCAACCTCTCTACATCCAGTAGTTTTATCCTTACATGTTGGCAGCTCCGTGACTTGGACCACTGAAGGTGCTGTTTAAAGTCTGTGGCACAGGTTTGCGTTTGTGGTCCTGAGTTTACGCCCGCACATCCTTGCCACGTCTCCTGGGTGACTCTGTTGGGTTATAAGCAAGAAGATGGTACATATTCATTTCCTTCCTCCTTTCCTCTCTCTTCCTATCTTTCTCTGGGGCAAGATCCACTTCCAAAACCACTTTCGATCAAATGTATCTTTGCTCTCCCAGAAGCTCTCTAGGAAATGAAAGCCTTTTCTGAGCAACATCCAGTGTCTTCCAAAGCAACGTGAGACGACCCCTGCTGGGTCAGCTCTGACTTCTCTTTGGCCCCCAGGCTTCTCCGACATCTTGCTGCCCTTGCATCATCCCTGTGAGAGGGACGGGGGCGGGCAGTCGTATGCATACCCATTTTATGGAGTAGAAGAACGAGTCACGGATAAGGCTCAGCAATTCGCTTAAAGCTTCAGCACATTTTTAGAATCCCGATGTTTTCATTCGGATTCCTCTAGAAGCTGACTCAGAGACGAAGCTTTGAGGCAAACAGTTTATTCGGGAGATGATCCCGGGAAATGCTGCAGGAGAGTGGGGACTGGGGATGGGAAAAGAGAAGGAAGCCAATTAAAAATGCCCTATTTGTTGAGTTACCGCAGAGGGGGGCAGCCGGGGGGGACTAGTAAGCCCTCTGGGTGGCAGAGAAGAAGTCCCCAGACTTATTCCAACCCCAGAGTCTTCACTGGTTGAACCTACTTCTGGGACATCAGGTTCTGGTACATGAAGGTCAAGTGTGGCCTCAAGGGCAGAAAAAGGCTTCCAATAAAGGAGCAGTCTTTGGAGCAATCTCAGAAGTGGGGAATATTGGTGGGACCCTGACAGCTCCTGCCACACCGACCTTCTGGATTCCTCGCCTGGTTTTGTTCTTCATCATACCCTTTGGGGTGCATTGCAAGTCCTAAAGGCACAGGAGAGGGGAGGTAGAGGCAGAGATGGTGGGGAGGGAGAGGACTTTGGCACATATTCTTTTTAAAAAATATTTATTTATTTATTTGAGAGAGAGGAGAGAGGTGGGGGAAGCAGAGGGAGAGGGAGAAAGAGAATCTCAAGCAGATTCTGTGCTCAGCAAGGAGTCAGACTCGGGGTTCGATCTCACGACCCTGAAATCATAAGCTAAGCTGAACCAAGAATCGGACATTTAACCGACTGCCCCCCACCCTCTGAACCAAGCACCCCTTCGGCATTTTCTTAGTGTGATACACAATGCTTAAGAAGAAACACTGCATTCTGATACCCCCAAACTTTGAATCTGATGAGTGAATAAATCCAGATCATTTTTGTTACCCATACTTGTGGACAGAACCAGTGGTGTGGCCTGTGGAGCTACTCGTGTAGTATTGGTTAACTTCCCAAGTCGTAGCCCCGGAGGGGAACTCAGAAACATGCCTGGTTCTGAAATAAGACAGGGCTTACCCTCATTTTACAGATGGTGTTCTGAAAACTAGAAAAGTTACCTCTGGAGAGCCCAAGGTGTCTTTATGTCGTTATGTCCGTATTCCCAGGATCCAAACAGCTGAGCCAATGGGAAGTTCCTGCCAAATGCCCAAGCTATCCTTAGGTTTGTTTTCTCCTCTACCTCTTAGGCTCTATGTTTGCTCCCTTCTCTTACCCTCTGAACCCTAACTTGATTCATCTAGAATTCAATAATCAAAGACTCCCAACCTAAACTTAACGTTCAGCCAGTGGTGTGCAGGGAAGGTTTAATGCTTCCTTTCCAGGAGTGGAAGTAGGGAGAGCCCAAATTTTTAGCATTTACTGACTTCTGTGGTACGATTACTCCCACCATGGATTTTTTGTGTTTTGTTTTGTTTTGTTTTTTTTTTTTTGAGCCTCCAAGAGAATGTTCCTAAGCACAGAATTGGGAAGAGATGCTCACCTTGGTGCTGGTGCTAGCCGTCTCCACGTACCACCAACCCAGGCCCCAAAGAGCTGACATGGCTACCTCCTTGGGAAATCTGCAAATACATGCCAGCCCCCCACCCCCCCACCATCCAAATCTACTTCCCTGCAACATCACCAACTCCAGTGCTCCATTCGCTCTAGCACTTCTAGATGGGGACTTGGTCCCTTTAAATTGTCTGCCCGGCTGCCTGGGGATGGGGGAACGAGGTGACTGTTGGGTCTACAGATCAGGTTTGTCTCTCTTAGCCAATTAGGTTCTGCAGGGTTGCCTCGACCTCCCTCCAAATCTTCCTGTAAGGGCTGTCTTTGTTCATACAACTGTGGGGCAGGACTAAGAAGCAAAGCTGACACGGCTCCTATTTTATGCCTCCCTATGCTTGTTCCTTTATAGCTGGGACTGTGCCCAGGCCGCCTCCTCCGGGCAGCCTTCTGTGACTTCCCGCAGGGTAGATTCCTCTGTTGTTGCTGTCACAGCCCCGGGTTCTTTTCCATGGGGGCCCTTGGCTCGTTCTTTAATGTGATTACTTAATTGTCCCTCTCCCGCACTAAGCTCCATGAGAGAAGAGTCTGTCCATTTTGGCTGCCTGTGGTGTCCCCAGTCCCCAGCACAGTGCCTGGCACATAGTATCCATGGATGTTTGTCTCTTGCCAGAGGGTCTCTGGCTCTGGTAGTTTTGAAAAGCTCTGGAGGTGATTCTTAAGGGCAGCCAGGGATGAGAACCACTGTTCTTCAGGAAGGGCTCTGAGGAGTCTTTAAGACAGTATCTTTCAAACTTGCCGCACCTTGTGACCCTGATGCCAAGACGGCACCCCAGAACAGAGTCTCTAAGGCAGGACCCACACATTCGTGGTAATTTTAAAACTTCTCTAGATGATTCCAAGGTGCAAAGTGGAGAAACACTACCAAACATCCTGTTTCTCTTAAGCTTCCCCCTCTCTCCCATCACAGTTGATTAGATCTGAAATCGACAGTTGAGAAATATTAACCCTTTCCCCACCTCCATGGTCTCCCCGCCCTTTGGCGGTAGGTATGGCAATGGAGGTGGCCTTGTAACTTTGGCCATGGGATGTTGGTAGACCCGAAGCAACCAAGGACCTTGAAAAGCCCTTACAAGATTGGATTTGCCCCTTTGTGCTTCTGTGAGTAGTAAAAAAACAGACCAAATGAAAAAACAACTCATGCAAAACAATAAAAAATGGTAACACTAGTAAGAAGAATCTATGTGGCCAGCCTGTGGGTTCAAGGAGGCTGAGGGACAGAGGGACATGTGGAGTAGAACTGCTTCTGCCGAGCCCCAGACCTGCCCTGGGCCATAGAGTCACCCCAGCTGGGGCTGCCGGAGACTCAGACGCCCAGGCGAGCCAGCCCAGATCAGCCAACAGCAATCGACCCAGAGACCAGAGTACCCGAGGTGCACAGGTGATAATAAAAGGCCGGTGTAAAGCCACTGAGTCCTCCGTTCACTACACAACAGCGGCAAACTGAGGCACTCACTGTCCACACCAGTTTGCAAATTCACCAGGGCACAACATCTGAGGCCTTAGTTTCTTCACTGATTCTCCAAGAAAATCTCCAGGAAAAGAAAGATGACCAATAGGCAGACTTTCAACCAGTTTTGTAAAGTGACACTGTATATGCGTCCCATGTCATATGGGTTGATCTCCCTCAGTTAACTTCTCCGCTGGGGGGCTGTGTGGTCTCGGGCTGAGGATTAGAGGATCCCAGAATCACACTCTCCAAGAGAGTAGTGATCACACCCTGGCTTCACATAATCAGAGCTCTCCAGGGTCATCGATAGGGCCTCAAGGTGTGGAAAAAGCAAGCCTCCCTTCTTCCTATGAGCTCTCATCACTCATATGTTCGTACTTTACCCGTTTCCCAAAATAAGTGCTTTGTTCATCTTGTTGCAGAACATTTATCTGAAAATTGTCAGCAAATGAGATAGTTAAATGTCATCGCAAGCCAGAAAATAGTGATCATTCCTTCTCCGCAGAAATGAGTAGAATGAAATGAAAGGCTGCAGGTCACACAAGGATGCTTTTCTCCTTACCTCCCTGGTGACCTAGATGTACAAAGTTCCTTTGCACCAGCATTGTGAGTCCCAGACTGAGGGGAGGTGGTCCCATGTCTGATGGGAGCTTGGGCTCAGGCTTTGCAGTGCCATTTTGTGTTGAAGCTGTGTCCCCCGGAAAACTGGGTGCCCATATCCCAGCTCCCTAATGGGATAACCCCAACAGGAGATCTAGCCAAGGAAGAGCTCTGGGGTGAGGAGCCATAAACTTCCTGAAGTTGAAGGCAAAAACATGTGCACGCACGCACACGTAAATTCTACGCTGTGGAAAGAGGCATTATTTTTATTAGATTCTTAAAGAGGTCAGCGGCTTCCTAACATGTGAAGAACCATCACCCAAGTGGTCAGTCCAGTGCGAAGGAGAATCTTGCCCTCCAGGCATTTATCCTTCAACTTCTATAATTCCAGGGGCTCTAAGGAATGAGCGGGAAAGCAACAGTAGCATTTACTGGTGTGATTGTCTGTTATGCCTGGGCTAGTGCCATTTTATCGATGGGCCTTGTGAGATTTAGTGCTGAGGACTGGCTGACTTGGAGCTCAAACTCTTAACCTTGAGCCTCCTGCAGAAGAGTCTCAGAACACACGATGTTGCCCCCCAAGAGTCCCACAGCCAATAGAAACACGGCAACAACTTGCAACCTAAATGCTGAGCCCCCTTCTTCGATTGCACTTCCCCAAATAATAAGGGAAAGGAATTTGCCAGAAGGATTCCATAGTTCCAAGTCTTTTTGTTCTGAGAACATCAATGCCTGGTCCATTTGTGAACCTGGAATTTAGAAGGAGGATCTCCCGTGAGGGCACTCAGGCACTCCATCGAGAAGGACCCTGCTGGGTAGGGAAACATCTAGCTCCGTGTGGCCGCCTCCCTTCCTGAAAGGTGCCCTCTGAACTGCTCCTCTCTGTACTAACCAGGTGTGAGTCTCAGGTTGCTACTTGCCCGGGTCCCTGTGCTCCCCTTGCCCCAAGTTTCAGCCTCTGCAGCTGTTGTCTCTTGTGCTCCTTTTCCAGCCCTTCCAGTGTTTTCTGTCATTCCCTATTGACATTGCCATCCTGATTTCCCCCTTGGGGTAGCCCCGGCCTCCAAATCCTCTCTGGAGTCAAGAACTGCACGCAGAACCCGGGGCCCTTGCCACACCAACCTCGCGCCCTTGCACTTCCGGTGGATTCCGTCCCCTGCCTTTCTTTTGCATGCCCCAGCTGCAGTAGGCGGTCATCGCAAAGTCCTCTTTGGAAAGAGGTTGGTGTAAATAAAGTCAACAAATGAATGAAAAGAAGAATCCCAGGCTACTGTTTACACCTCTGTGACTGCTTTGCTCTTGCTCTTCATTTCCTGGGCCCTATGTGACCTCCAAATTCCAGGGGACATTTCCCCTTGTCTCCACTTTGGGCAGCTGCAAAATATCTTTCAAAGGTGTGGGATATAGAACACTCTTTAATAAGGCTTCTCAAGCCATGCCCTTAGGAAACCAAAATTCATTCCTTCAGTTTATCAATCAACAAACAATAATTGAGTACCTACTATGTGCACCACAATAGGCATCAGGGGTTAAGAGGAGTCAAAGAGGTAATTCATTCCGTCAGAGGACTTCCATCCTGGTTGGGGAAATGCCCCTTCCTCTGGGGTTCACACGGAACCTGCTAAAAGGCATGTGGGTTGGTGACACGCAGAGCTCACCTTGCTGCTTGCCTCTGACACGTGTTAATTGAGTTAACCTGGCCAAGTCACTTCATCTCTTTGAACCCAGTTTTCTCATCTGGTGAGTGAGGTCTCAAGAACTTACTTCAGAGACACATAGGCCCCGTGCGTGCAAAGCTCTTGCCACCACGCCACACATAGTGTGTGACTAAGGATGACCGATGTCCTATGAGCTTCTCCTGTCTGCCAGTGTCTGTTTTCTTAGCCTTGGGGACTCCGAGCTTCACAGACCTCACTGTCCTCCTCCTTCCCCCCTCTCTGGACACAGCCAGGCAGTTATTCTTTGGTGTCTGGAGAACTAGTCCCATTTCCTAGGCTCCTGGAACACAAGGGGCCCTGTTCCCTCAGAGGATGGGCTGGGAGAGGACTTGGAGCTTCTGCTGCCTCTGGTCTGGGGTACTTCCTGGTGTTGGGGAGCCTCTCTGCAGCCCTCCTGCATGGTAGTCCACACAAATAGCTTTAGAGTCCACGTGGCCAGCCGGGGAAGTGCTCCCCACACCCTCTGACTGACCAGAGAGCCGTTTCTCTGGAACCTTCACAGAGTCCACTTTTCGGGTACTGGAGGCCTCCAAGTGCTGCTCACCAGTGAGAATGACCAAGAATGACCAAGGCTTACTACAGAATAATGCTTCCTATTTTAAAGCCATTAATTTAGGTGCATTTTAGCAATTTCTGTCCCTACCCCTAAGAGGAAAAAACAAAACCACAAAAACCTCCCCACTAACTATTATAGTAGCTCTCTGTGAGATGCAAGTATGTTTTCAATCCTCATTACAATCCTTCTTCTACTCCCTCCCTCCTTACCCTCTCCCTTCATTCATGGCCCCCACATACACGTTTCCCTGTCACTGTTAAGCTGCAGATTCCCCAGCATTCCAAAGCTTTCCAAAGACCAGGTTGAAGGCACTTCATTACAGAACCCACATACCAGAAGACCAGGAGCCTGGGGGACACATGTGGTTTTAGGGATGCCTGTCGGTGCTTAGGGATGTGACGTCCAGCGCCTTGCGCGTGGTCTGGTGTCCTCCCTCCTACGGCTTTCTGGGGAGGATGTGCATTTCCCCAGCTCCGAGGGCCCGGTCTTGAGTCTGCTGACATCAGCATGGGCAGTCAGGTGGTTTCCGCACTTGCTCTCAGTTGGACAAAGTTCGGGGGGAGACCGGGCATGGCTACACGGTGTTAGTATGGAGATTTGTGTAGAACTAGAGAGTAGTGGGGAAAGAACAAAGCTCAGCTATCTGCTCCTCCCACATCTGGGCATGTTCCTCAGATCCCAGAGCATAGGGGCCCCACCGAGGCTAGCACGGGACGTCTGGCTCATGCCTAAAGGCTGTCCTCTTGTCTCCTCTAAGGGACCCCAAAGTGCAGGCAGGGATGGTTTCCCTGTGGCCCCATGACAAGGGCAGGCAAGGACACTCCCAGCCCTCTTCCCCCATTACTGGGGGAAGTGCCCCAGCACTTCTCCTTTTCGGGGCAGTCTGATGAAGCTTCCGGGCCACTCCTTAGAATCATGTTTCCCAATGCATGAAATGAAAATATTCAGGATGATAAAGGAAACCAAGCCTATTGAAATACAAGGCTGAAAATATTTTGAAAAAACACATCTGTGATATATAATTATGTGTCTCTTTAAAAAACACACATTAAATGAGATCCGGTGGCAAGTCTCATATGCTCATAATTTTGAAATAGGGACATGTAAACAGAATATTGAGAGATTTCCAACAACCACAACATGACTTGAATACATCGGCAATTTTGATTGGTGATGGATTTGCCTATGGTTTGTGCCCTACATTTTTAATCAAATTCAAAATTTCAGTTAGGGGTTAGTGCGAATGAAGATGTCACTTCTTTCCAGTTAAGCTCGTGCAGACAGCGCAAGCATGCCTCTGAAGACCTACGAGGCTTGTTATGGGTCAGATTGTGTTTTCCCAAGTTGATATGTTGAAGTCCTAACTTGCAGTCCCTCAGAATGTGATTTATTATTATTTTAAAAATTTTCTTAGAGAGAGAGATTTTAGAGAGGGAACAACAATTTTGTGTAAGGTACTTACTTTATGGTACTCTATTACCACATCACTAGTAAACTCATGCATAGACTTGGGTGCAGGGAATCAAGGTTTTAGCTCTAGAGCACAAGAGCTGGGTTCCAATCCCATCCCCATGCTCACCAGCTGCATGAATCCAGAAAAACATCACCTCTCTGGATCTCCGTTTCCCCATTATACCTTGGGGACAGCAAGAACACCTATCTTGGGGCTGCCGGGAGGCTGGGTTTTGTGGCAAAGGGCTTTATAAGTGGTAAAAAGCATTATGTGTATGCTCCTTGTTTAATCACCAAGGGGAGTTTTCTCATTAAGTTTTGAGAAAGACTAAAAGTGGGATCCATCCTTATAAATGCCCTTGCCCCACTCCCTGATTTTCTGCCCAGGAGGTTTGGTTTCATCATGGATGTCATCTTCCCTTCCACCCCAAACCTCTCCTTTAGGTGAGCAATTGATTCCAGCGAAGACCACGCTCACCACAATTTTTAAACAACATCTGCGAGGCCGTTGTGAAATTCTTGGCACCGAAACAGAGACATTGTGCTTAATTGCTGGGCTGAGGCATGGTTTTGACATGACAATCCCCGGTTCAACATTGCTGCTAGCCAAAAGTCACCCGCGAAACACGTTCTCTTAAACATGACTGATCAATTGTTACCTTCCAGCTTCTGCTGCTAATTAGACAACATGAGTCAAAGTTAATTTGGTGGAAAACATTTCTCAACTTAATGACATTTATGGGCAATTAGGCGCGTGGGGAAGGGACGCACATTTCCATGTCAGCCTATTTCCAGGGCTTAACAAGAATCTCTTCTTTCCCGGTTGGAGATTTCTCATTCTCTGAGGAATATGTTTGGTACAGACTCGGTGGGTCCCCTTGTTATGCTAGAAACCAGCAATTGTTTGCACAAAACAAGCTACCACACAGTAATGAGGTGCAGACGGAGTGAGGCTCAGTGAAGGCTTTTGTGTTGTTTAGACGCGTGTCTCTCAGCAAGAAGTTGTGAGCCGTGTGCACGATGAAAACCACGGCCCCAGGCTCCGTGTGGACCAAGTTTGTGTTTCTCATCCCGTTGTCAGAAATGGCTTCTATTATTGATGTCAACCTGTTAGAAAAGCAGCTAACATAAGACATAGCATTCTTAATTTTTAAGATGATGTGCCTTTGCTGCTGGTCTTTTTATAGGTCAGCAAAGCATTCTCGATGGGTCATTTTGTCGTCATGAGTTGACCCAAACCCTCGCCTGCACCCCACCAGGTGGGAATCCATCCAGCGTGGACAGGGGTGGAGAAGCAAAGGCTGGGGCACTTGGCCACATCTGTCCCAGCTCCACTCCGGGATCCCATGGTGCCCACATGCACCTGCCCCAGCCAGCATCTGCTCTCACCTAGCTTCTGCCTTCTCTCCAGGAAAGGCTTTAATTAAGTTCACGTTTAAGTTCTTTTCCTTTAGGAAGGGAGAGTCCTACTTACTGTGTACACACACACATATATACGTACACAGATAGTAGATGGTGATGATTCCTTCCCACTGGCAGGATGGTGTGTGGGTATAAAGAACAAAGCGTGAAGTAGAGCGTACCATTCCAGTAATCCCAGCGCAATCTGGGGGCCTAGGGTGCTGAGTCGTACTTTCTTACAGTTAAACAAGTTCCCAACCCAGGGGCTAAAGGTCTTCCCGAGGAGGCCAGGAATTCACAGCTCTCTAAAACCTGGACTACGAGATGCCCCTTTTGCCCCAAGATTTGTAGAATTCTCATGCTTCACTTAAACATTTAAAATTTTCAGTTTTGTTCAATGTACAACATACATGGACATTTTATATCCAAACATTAAAATAAAATCATTTTCTGCGTGGTTGAAGGGTAGACGAAGCTTTCTGTAATGACCAATAACGATAACTTTGGAGAAGCTTCACTCAATACTTTAGTTATTTACAAACTAAGGTAAAACAAAACAAAATGAAACCCTCTAAAATATTATACTGATAATATTTTAATATATAAATACATAGGTATATATATAAGCTGTAAATAATATTGAAATGAGAGGAAAGTACAAAAAATACTGATCAGGTTAAAACTTTTAAAATCAGGGGCTCCTGGGTGACTCAGTCAGGTAAGCGTCTGCCTTCAGCTCAGGTCATGGTCTCAGGGTCCTGGGATGGAGCCCCACATTGGGCTCTCTGCTCCGTGGGGAGCCTGCTTCTCCTCTCTCCCTCTGCCTGCCGTTCTCCCTACTTGTGCCCTCTCTTTCTCTATCAAATAAATAAATAAAATCTTTTTAAAAAACTTTTAAAATCAATCAAATAAATAGCATTCTCTTTTAATAAAACTTTCCAGAAGACCTGTGAGATTTTTCTGATGGCCTGCATTTTAATGGAAATTACAATTTAATTAGACCCAAATGTCTCGGAGATCCAATGTGGTGAAGAGTCCCGCCCCATCCCAGGAGGGAAGTCTACCAGAAACCCTTGGGCAGGTGTTGGTGGGCACTGCAGACTAGAATCTGACTGGGAGGAGTGAGCAATGCTGGGTTTGCCCTCCAGATGTTCCCTGGAGCAGCTGCCCGGGGCTGCCAAAGAAAGGACTTTCCCATGGAAAATGTCCTTGTGTGCTGTCTCCTCTAGGCTGCCCGGTGCTCGATCGATCCCTTGCAGGCATTCTGGTTGGGGCAAGTTCCTAGTCCTATCTGCAAAATGAAGATAAAAGTTGTACCGACACAGTATTGTTGGGATAGAAGTTACATGAGCTTGCATGTGTAAACTGCTTGCAACGGTGCCTGGCACACCATGGTGGCGGAAATAATAATAATAAATAATAATCATAATAATACTGCTGCAATAGTGCTAAAGGTTAGCTCTTGTTAGCAGTGTGCAAATACCAGTCGTGCTAAGAATGCCAAATGGGGAAATCAGGAGAGCCCAGTTTGAGTTGGGCTAGCTGCTCTATGTTCATCAAAAGCCACAGAACTGCCTTGAGCTTCAGTCTCCCGTCTATAAAATGGAGCTAACGATAGCAGCCTTGCAAAGCTGTCGCAACAAGCGTGTGCATACTGGCGGCCTGGTGGAGCTGACCGGCCTTGGACTGGGGGGTCAGGAGACAAGGGCAGCCCTGACTTGGCTTCTCCTTTGGACTTGGCGCTGACTGCAGCCTCCTCTGGGCATTGCCCTGGACCACATGCTGATCTCCTGGCTTTTCCTGAACCTTGCCCACATCACAATATGCCTCACTGGTGTCCTCCTCTGCAGGATCCTGCTTCCAGCCGGATGACAGCCAAATAATCCGGCCATACGTCTTGCTCATGGGGATTAGGGTGCCAATGGAGTCCTCCTCTGGGTTGACATATGTACTTGCACAGAGAGGCCTTCTGGAGATGATGCTTTTGCCAGAGAAATGACTCTCATGGATGGAGTTTGCAGGCAGTGGGACGGACCCCAGCAGTGCCATCACTTACCTGCTCCATCACGCCCCTCTTTACCTTGCCATAAAAGTCCATCCCGAACTCTTCCAACAGACCCATTGTTTCACTCCATTCCCCACTCATGAAACTCAGAAAGCTTTCCTTAGAAGACAAAAAATATATCTATCTCTGAATGAATTGATCAATTCATCCAACGTTTCCTGAGCACCTTGTAAAACCACAATGATAATTGTTACCTACTAAGCATCTACTATGTACTGAAACTCATACTCACTGCTTTATGTATATTACTTCATTCAAATTCACAACCACCTGACGGGTGAGGAGATAAGGTTTTTTTAAAAATTGTGGTAAAATACACATAACATAACCTTTACCATCTTGGCCATTTTTAAGGCTATAGCTCATGGACATGGAGTCCATTCATGTTGTCCTGTGAACACCACCACCATCCATCCCCAGGCTTTGTGTGTCTTTCAAAACTGAAACTCTGTCCCCACTAAACACTAACTCCCCATCCTCCTTCGCCCACAGCCCCTGGCCACCACCATTTTCCTTCTGTCTTTATTAATCTGACTAGTGTAGGTTTCTGCTGTGAGAGGAATCGTGCAGTGTTTTGTGTCTGGCTTATGTCACTTCGTATCATGTCCTTAAGTTTCAACCACATTGTAGCATGTGTCAGGATTACCCTTCTTTTTAAAGGCTGAATACTATACTATACTATACTATACAGCTCATGTTTCATGTATCCACTCATCCAGGGATGGACCATAACCCACCATGTGTCCATAACCCATCCACCCCATCTCTACCCCTCACCCCCCAGCAACCTTCAGTTTGTTTCATGAGATTAAGAGTCTCTTATGGTTTGTCTCCCTCCCGATCCCATCTTGTTTCATTTTTTCCTTCCCTACCCCCCAAGCCTTCCACGTTGCATCTCAACTTCCTCATATCAGGGAGATCATATGATAATTGTCTTTCTCTGATTGACTTATTTCGCTTAGCATAACACCCTCTAGGGAAACTCTTATTTTTGATTTTTTTGAGAAACTGCCAACTTTTCCATAGCAGCGGCGCCATTTTACATTCCCTCCCACAAGACACAAGGATTCCCATTTTTCTACATCCTCACCAGCGCTTGCCATATTTTGTTTGTTTGTTTGTTTGATAGTAGCCCTTCTAGTGGGCATGGAAGGGCAAGGCTTTGGCTGGATGCTGGAAAGCAGTCTCCTCCTTACGATACAGTGAAGGATGTGCTGAGGCTGTTATACTAATATGTTTGATGCAGGGAAGAGTAAGGAAACACACACGATAAAGGGTTGGGTCGGAGCCAGAGTACAGGAGCAGGGGACCAAAAGGAACATATGTGAGTAGTCATGGGGAGGACGGGCTGAAGCTCATCGGAAGGCTCTAGGAGGGGGAGCAGCAGAAACAAAGGTCCACTGGTGGAAATCAGCCCAGCAGCTCAACTAAGAGGGACTTAGAGGACCACCAGGTTGACAAGGGATGTCTGACTAGACAAGCCATCTCCTCCTCACTTTCTTGAGAGAGTCCCATACTTGTTAAGACTCTGATAACAGCAGAGATCTCTGGTCACTCAATTCCTTGTGAAGAGGGAGGATTCAGAACTCTTTTCAGTCCAGTAAGGAAACAGAGGGATGGATGGAAACAGGGGTTTCCTCTCGGCACCATGACACTCCGTGGGAGTGGGAGAAGGAGGGGAGCCTGAGGGAGGGTGTCGGCGTCTCCACAGGTTGGAAGCAGGGCAGCAGCAACGGGAGAACGTCTCCACACAGGACTGATGAACAAATACAGCGTGTCCATAAGGTCTGGAAGTGTAGAAAATACTCTTAGGATCATTATTGTCCAGACTGAAGAGGTCTCTGATGATGTCATATATAGTCAACTATGTTTGTGGACTATAGACACCATGTATACAGAGGCCAATACGGGAATCAGATTTCTCAATGTGGAACAAGGGAGTTCCACATGTGGAAAGAGAAACCGAGAAGAAGCCCTTTGGTGCTGGGCAGTAATTGGAGCTACCGGTGTGAAGTCAGTGTGAACACATATAAATGTACCCCAGCTCTGTCCACTGAGAGGACCATTCAGTAACAGACAGGACATTGAGTGCTCAGATCTGGGCTCCTAAAATCCTATCTAGAGGAACTCTTGCTCCTTGGGAAAATGGCTGATTCCAAGTCTGGGGCAGGTCACGTCCATGGTGGTATCGGTACATTTTGTGCCAGAAAGTAAAGAAGGGCCCAAGGATGATGGGAACATGTCAAGACAACACAGGAGTCAGTGTGAAGGAGTTCCTCCTGGCCTAACGTGGGACAATTAGGGCCTAACAGTAAATAAGAATAATAGTTTATTATAACCGATTAAACAAAAGAAGAACCCACAAATTCTTTTTTTTTTTAAAGATTTTATTTATTTGACAGAGATCACAAGCAGGCAGAGAGGCAGGCAGAGAGAGAGAGGAAGGGAAGCAGGGTCCCCGCCGAGCGGAGAGCCCGACGCAGGGCTCGATCCCAGGACCCTGGTATTATGACCCGAGCCAAAGGCAGAGGCTTTAACCCACTGAGCCACCCAGGTGCCCCACAAATTCTTTTTTAAAAAAGGATTTGTTTATTTATTTTGGAGAGACAGAGGAGGGGAGGAACAGAGGGGGAGAGAGAAACCCAAGCAGAGACCCCAGTGAGCTTGGAGCCCCACATGGGGCTCGATCCCAGGACCCTGTGATCATGATCTGAGCCAAAATCAAGAGTCAGATGCTCAACCACCTGAGCCACCCAGGTGCCCGAAATAGGAAATGCAGACATCCATTGACCACATGCTCTTAGCTGGAAAGACAAAGCTAGTTCACATAAATTAATCACATAATTATAGATATAAACAGATGAATAAGTCAATGGAAAAAGTGAAAATTTTCCCTTAAAGTAGAATTCCAGCTAATAAATATAGAAAGGATAAATCAGAAAATCATCAACTGGCAACCACTGTAGTAATTATTAATCCAACCAAGAAATATCAATGCGTGTTAAAAACAGTGAGTGAAAACAAACAAACAAACAAAAAAAAACAGTGAGTGAAAGCTTGATGGGGAATGGGATATTTACATAGTCGCAGAGTACCTCCCTACAATATACCTTATTAATTACAAAGGGGGAAATGGTAACCTTACGGGAGAAACACACAGAACACATCCCCTTAATCATTTGATTTATGTTGAAATCGGGAGTATTGGGGTAAATTAAAGTCAAGTACCATTTGGCCAGAGGAAACAGGAAGAACCCAGAATCACTTCTGTGATGTTTCTGTCAGAGAGGCAGAGCCTGAATCTAATAATGAGGGACCATCTCAGAAACACTGAGGGACATGTTAACAAAATAACTGGCCCATCACCTTCCTGAAAGACAGGCAGTGATCCGGATTGAAGGAAGCTAAAGAGATACGACAACGGAGTTTGATGAGTAATCGTGAGCAGGGTCCTTTTGCTAGAAAGGGCATTACTGAGACAACTGGAGGTATTTGAATGACCTTTTAGGATTCAAGGTTAGCATGAGTCAGCGTTAATTTCCTCATTTTGATGGTTGATGTGGATTATGACCGAGAGTGTCTTGGTTTGTAGGAAATAGACACTTAAGTACTTTAGGGCGATGGGATGCCCCGTATGTCAGCAATTTATTCAAAAATTAGGAACGAAAATTCTCTGCAGCGTTCTTGTAACTTTCTGATGATTTTGAAATACTTTTAAGATACGAGGGAAAATATTTTTGGAAATCTACATTAACACGTAACATCAGAATCTGGGCCCCAGTCAGTAATCAACAATGGATCAAGCAAAGGTACATCTCCTGGAGAGCCAGTGACCTATTAGTGTTCTGACATTGAAGGACAGCCCACCTCTGCGTCATGTCCCATGTTGGATACCTTTTCCCAGCAAGGGGCATAGTCTTCTCTTCTTCCTCTTAAGTGAAGGACAGTACGGTGTCACCCAAGGGTCCAGAACTGAGGCCGGGTCCCTGGCAGGTGGAAGATATTACTGAATGCCGAAATAAAAGACATTGTGTAGAGTCCACCGGGTTCAACATGTTTTACTAGATAACAGCGAGATTGTTTGCTTATGGAATGTTGCTCTCCTCCTCTACCAGGGTGGATTATCATGAAAGGGTTTTTTTGGGGGAAGGCAGAGGAAATCAGACTTGAGGGAGCAAGCTGGGGGTGGGAGGTAACTGCTGACTCCTGAACCGGTTGAACATATTGATAATGACACTGGGAGGGGTCAAGAAGCCTGGCTCAGAGCAGTCAGCTAGGCTAACCCCCTATTTCCAAGGGGGTCGGGGAGGAAGGGTGGGCATTATAAAATTATATGGATTAAACACACGTGGATTCAGAATGAAAGAATTAATGGTTTTGGTTTGTTGTGAGAATTCTATGAATTGAAACCTGTAAAATCATAGCAGGCTGCCTCGGACAATAAATGCAGGCTAAACAAACACATAACAGGCCCCCAAACTAGCGATGGCCATAGGCAAAACAGCTTCCCCTCAAATGCCTCAAAACCTTCCCTAACACCTGAGTCTGAAGGCACAGCGGGGCTGGCCACGGCCACCCTCTCCGCCAGAATGAGCACGGTGACCTCTTTTATTTTATTTGCAATGGCGCCTTCCCCTTGAGGCGTTCGGGGTTCTTTGCAAACTTTAAATTACCCAAGGGGGAAGGAATCCTCACAAGCAAGAAAGCAAAATAAAACTCCTCAACCAAAATAAAATTCCCACTGTCTCTCTTTCTCCCTGAGGGCCAACCCCCTCACCGAAAATAGCCTAAAATAGCCTAAAATAGCCTAAAATAGCCTAAAATAGCCTAAAATAGCCCGGACCCCTTTCCCGCGCCCTCCCAGGGCGGCCTCTGCCAGCCAGAACGCGGCCCCGCCGCCCTCCGCGGCGGACCCTCGTGCGCTCCAGTCGCGAGGGTTTCTCCGCAGAACCCCAGCAAGGGGCCGGCCGCCCCGCTCTGGTTTTTAAGGCCGGCCCTCGGGCACCAGCCACTTGGAACTCAAACCCAGGCTGCTCGCGGGGGGCGCGGGTCCCCTGCCACAGCGTCTGAGCCTGAGGACGGCTCCGGACGCGGGGTGCGCGGGAGCCCAGCAGCGCTGGTGGCCATCGGTGTCCTGGGAGAAGCGGCTCCCGGGTGACCGACTCCTGCGGACCAGCCCGACTTTGCCGAGACCCGGGCTCAAGACAGAGCGGTTGCTGCTGCACCTGTGCCCAACATACTATACAGACAGGGGTGGAAGAGGGATGCCAGCTTGCAGGTGACCGACGGGCGTCCGAGGAGCCCAGAACCTGCTGGACTTGCGACCCAGCGGCCAGTAAGGGGCGCTGTTGATTGAGAGACTGGCGGGACGCTGGTCAGGAGAGGGACCCGCTGGTGTTTTCTGTGTGTGTGTTCTCTGGCTCTGAGAGGTCTCCCTCTTGGGGCTCGGGGTGTGATCTGCTTAGAGCTGGAAAACTCAAACAAGTGGCTTCGGCCTCAGCAGCCTCACTGCCCTGCGCGTCTGGACGGACAGCCGTGCCCCGCGCCAGGCTGCCCTGCCGAGTCCTCCTGGCCGCCCCTCCCCTTTCTCCAGGCACCTCTCCATCCTGGACAGCCGGAGGGCTCCAGACCAGCCACACGGCCGCTTACTGGGATGGCCCGGGCTCCAAACTTCAGCCCACGCGGCCCATTCACCTTTCCCACCGCCGGGCGTTTATTGACCTCCCAGGAGGATCAGGCCGAACCTGCTGGTTCCTTGTTCTCACCGCCGGGACCCCCCCCCCCCCCCACGCTGAAGCCTACGGAGCACTTTGCTGGGTCAACTGCTAAGACTGGTCGCTCAAGTCCTCCAACTGGGGAGGGAAAAAGAGAGAGAGAGAGGGAGAGAGACAGAGAGAGAAATATCCAAAGACACTGGACCTGCCCCTCTCTCCTACGTGTGATGGGACCATCCTTGCCACTTGGATAACAGATTTTCTCCCTAGCCTCTTGTAAAAAACACTCTCCCAGCCCCATTTAGCAGTTTCGAGGGTTTGGGGTTTAGCCTTTAGGGTTTAAAGACAGTGTGCTTCTGGTGTCAAGGCAGGAACCAGAGCTGTGACCCAAGGATAAAGGCTGGGAAGGGGTGGGGGGGCGGCAGCTCCCTTGCTGCAGGCCCAGGCCTGTGTTCACTGGGAGGGCACTTAGAGGCCCCCTCGAGAAAGGGCTATGCAAAGGCAAATTACGAATTGTCACAATCCCAAGGATGCTCACTGCAAATCCCAGTGGCAGCGGATGCCATAGTCAAGGCCACTTGCTCGGGTTCCTCCTTTGTTCTCCTTCAACAGAGGACAGCATCAAACACAAGATCTTTGAAAACTCATGGACCACGACATCAAAAACTAATGATGTACTGTATGGTGACTGACATAACATGATGGAGAGAAAGAAAGAAGAAAAAGAGAGAAAACTCAGGGATCTTGGCATCTTTTCCTTTTTCTGGGTCAAGTGAGAGGACCCAGTTTTGAGGGAAAGGTGAGCTCTTCCTGGAGCTGGCAGTGAACCAGTTAAGTGAATACAGCTCGGCTTCTTCTCTTTTCTGAGGTGATATTTGAAGATAAACGCGCTCCTATTAACATGCAGATTTGGATATCCCTTTGCAAAGAACAGAGTTATTTCAGATGCTGTATGGGAATCCTTTCTGTATTGGCGCCTTTGGGGGTGCGAGAGTCCAGCTGCCTCTTCTAAGATTGCCTATAACTCTTCAGACGCCAACGAAATCATTGAAAGGTGTCAGAATGAGGGAAATGAAAGATCATTATTCCGGCCGTGGAGAGCTGCTTTGAAAGTGAATAGAATCTGTCAGATCGTCTTTTGAAAACAGCGGTTGGCTGCTTGTCTTGGGCCATATTAAATGGATATATCTAGAGCCCAGGGAGGTTGTTTGAGATGGTGGTAATCAGCTTAAGTTGGTTTTGGTGGAGGGAAAAAAGGCACTAGAAACAGGGCAATTAGTGACTTGGCGTGGAACAGCAGCCCTGATATGGTGACGAGGGGGCTTCTATTCAGTTCTTTAAAAAAACGGAATCTTCCATTCTTTGTGAATGAATAAAGAGCAAAGTCCATAAGAGCTTGGTAATTTCCAGATGGGGTGGGTGTGGGGCGGCAGAGGAGATTTCAAGGGGATCCTGTGGCCTGAGGTGAGCACGGTTCTGTCTCTGCCCAGGACTGGGAGCAGGAATGGGAGGACAGAGTGACCCTGAGGCTGGAGTTGAGGCCCCCCCACCCTTGCTCGGAAAATGGAGAGGAAGCCTCCTCCTCTTCAGAGGGAGGTTATAGCTCCAGGTGACAAGACGACTAGGAAGCGATTTCAGGCGAATGTCCTGGGTTAGACAGAAGCCAGAGTTGTTCCTGCTTTTCTCACGCCAGATTTTGAGAAACTTGAACCTCCATGTTTGGGGAGGCAACGTCAGAGCCAACACAGAACCAGGCCCGGAGAGGCATTGCCTGGGCCTCAGACCTAGACTTTGGGGTCTCTTTGAACAAGGGGGCCCCCGAAGGACGGCCAGCTGGGAAAAGTGCAGCCCACCCTCAGTCCCACCGGCAGGCCACACTGAAGGGCACCCCAAAAGCAGTTTTCTCGAACTGCATACACTATCTGTGGATAGTGTAACTGTTTATGCGTGTGATTTCTATGCTAAAAGTGCATCTCTGAGGAGGGGACAGTTTGTCCCTGTTTCCGTGTCTCTGCGTTTGTTAGTGGAGTGGGAGCCACCGGCGGTCTGAGGTGGTGCTGGTCTCTGGGAATGGCCCAGAGCAGGCTTTCTGTCCCCGGGGCTCTAGCCAGGTGGCTGGGTGGCTGTGCGGGCTGTAGCGTGGGGCTCTATGTCTCCCCACCACGGACAGCTGGCTGCCATCAAACAGGGATTTGTTCTGGCTTCCCTTTCTTCTCATATTTGGGGTCAGTCAGGTGAGGAGGGCCCGTCCTACCTGATGTGACCCGTGCCCTCTGGCCCCGTGGGGGCAGGCGCGGGCGGTCCTTTCTCCTGTCTCTCTCCCTGACCTCTCCTCAGCCCCTGACACTTTTGTATGTGGAAGGCCTGTCCCCAAGAGGCAGCTCTGAGGGATGGGAGAGCCTGTGTGCTCCAAGGAAGATGGGCCACTCTGCCTCTCTGCTGTGTTTCCACAGAAACTCACTCATGCCACCCAGGAACTCTCATCCTCTTGCCATACGTGGTGACCACTGGAGTGGGTAGAAGCACCTTCTCAGAATTCCAGAGGCCTTTATCCTGTTGTCCCTGCTCCACGCTGGGAAATTTCTTTACCAACAACAGATCACTCATTGTCTTTCTACCTCCTTTCCTAAGGGGAGGGGACGCATGGAACATTCTTCTTCTTTTGTTATTATTTTTTTTTAATTTCTTTTCAGTGTAACAGAATTCATAGTTTTTGCACCACACCCAGTGCTCCATGCAATGCGTGCCCTCCTTAATACCCACCACCTGGCTCCCCCAACCTCCCACCCCCTGCCCCTTCAAAACCCTCAGGTTGTTTTTCAGAGTCCATAGTCTCTCATGGTTCATCTCCCCCCCAATTTCCCTCAACTCCCTTCTCCTCTCCATCTCCCCATGTCCTCTGTGTTATTTGTTATGGAAAATTCTTCTTACTCAACCCATGTGGATTCAGGACGAATTCTTAGGCACACTCAGTTAAGCCCCTGCCACACTGGCTTGATCCCATGATGTCTACTTTGTGGGTGTTTTCCTGCAGGACCCAGGCTCCAGAAGGGATGCCAAGAAAAGACTCTGAGTGCTGGTAACAGGTCTTGGAAAAATGAGTGATTACCCTCTGATAATTTCCGCGTCTGGGCTCTTGTCTTGTTGGTTAAAGGGACATCATGGGGGGTGAGTGACACATTGGGCGCTGGCTCTGTCAGGGCACGGGGCTTTGCTCCAAGTGTTCCAAAGACCCAGGTTCTACTTGGCTCAGCCTTTGTCAGCAGTCAGTCAGCTGCTTGACCTTGGGCAAGTCCTTTGCTTCGAATGACTTCAGGGTAATTTTGAAGAAGAAAGAAGATTTCCCTCTTATGATCTTTCAGAAAAACGTGCCTATACACATGCATTTGTCTCCACAGCAAGGCTGGCCCTGTTTGGTCATTCTCTGGCAAATTGCCACCTGGTGACAACTTTCAGAGACATAAAAATGTGTCCAAAAGCAAGAATATGGGCCCAAACTCCCACTGAGGTCACCAGGTGCAAGTGGTCTGAGGTATTTTGCTACCAGAGGAGGACAAAGACTAAAGGCAGCTTACCCATTGCCTTTGTTCACGGGCCAGAGGAAAGCAGATGGGGTCCATGAGGAAATGGGGACCCAGGAGGGGAACACCACAGCCCTTTCCACTCCACACAGGCTGGGGAAGAGGCTGAGATGGGGTCCCCAGGGCTCTGGACTCTGCCTGCTATTGAGGCGTATGACTGCCCACCTCCCTCATCATGACAGGACTCTGTGAACAGGAGAAGAATTTGTGGGGGACACTTCCCCTCCCTGAGAGGCCCATCTAATGCATCATTGTTTCTTTGGTGGATCCATAGATCAATCCTCATTTTTCCTATTCATGAAGAAATTCTACTCCTGTACTTGTGGGAGGTTGCTTTTTTTTTTTTTTTAAACTTTGTTTTGATTCTTACAGGGAAAAGGATTTCCCAAATGGAAAATGGGGGGAGGAAGGGAGGAAGGTCTAGTTCTTTCTGGAATCATTTTTCTGAAGATTCCACAAAATGTTCAAAACCATGTAAGGAAGACTGAGCCAAGAGTCTGCAAAGCTGGTTTCTGATCCCAGTTTCACTTAGGGCAAATTATTCAACCTCTCTGAGCAGTAGCCTCCTCTTCTGTTGAATGGAGACCATAAGACAATCCCTCCCTGGGGCACCTGGTTGGCTCAATGGGTTAAAGCCTCTGCCTTCAGCTCAGGTCATGATCCCAGGGTCCTGAGCCCCACATCAGGCTCTCTGGTCAGCAGGGAGCCTCCTTCTCCCTCTCTCTCTGCCTGCCTCTCTGCCTACTTGTGATCTCTGTCTGTCAAATAAATAAACAAAATCTTAAAAAAAAAAAAGACAATCCCCCCCCTTTGGATATTACCCAAGTAAACTAACATACGTGGAGGCAGTCTGTAAAAGGTAAAGGACTGCACATATGTAAAGCATTGGTATCCGTAGTAAAAATAATATAATCTGATAAAAAATGACTTGTGTCATCATTGAGATGATTTACATCTGATAAGAACATAGCTATGGGGTGGAACTAGAGGGTATTACGCTGAGCGAAATAAGTCAATTGGAGAAAGATAATTATCATATGATCTTCCTGATATGAGGAAATGGAAATGCAACGTGGAGGGTTTGGTGGGTAGGAAAGGAATAAATGAAACAAGATGGGATCAGGAGGGAGACAAACCATAAGAGACTCTTAATCTCACAAAACAAAGAGGGTTGCCAGGGGGAGGGGGACTAGGGAGAGGGTGGTGGGGTTATGGACGTTGGGGAAGGTATGTGCTATGGTGAGTGCTGTGAGTGTGTAAACCTGGCGATTCACAGACCTGTACCCCTGGGGCTAATAATACATTATATGTTAATAAAAAAATTAAAAATTAAAAAAAAAGAACATAGCTATGGGAAAAAATTTCTTATGGTTTCTGGATCACGCGCCCACACACACACACACACACACACACACACAGAGTTGTATTTTCATTACAGAAAAGACAGCCAATGTTTCCACTGGCCCCTATGGGCCCTCTGCACCTGTTCCCAGGAGAACAGCTTCTAGTCAGCTTAGGGCCCCTGGAAGCAGTGCTGACCCATTAGAAGGGAGGAGTCTCTTGTCTAGGTTTTATTGGTTCGTAGAGGCGTCAGTCATTGCCTGTCCACCCCTAACTCCATAATAGGCTTAAATGGCCATTGTCTACACTACCTAACCTGTGCCCATAGTCTCTGACTCGTTCTTCAAGCTGAGAAAGAGGAGTGGGACCCTTTAATTGCTCTCATGGGGATTGGAATTGGCAGTGAGAGAATTTGTCAAGTGAGGACAGGTGAAGCAGCAAAAAGAGCAGGTGGGGTTCAGGGTTCAGTGGCCAGTGAGGACAGTGTGCATGTGGCAGGAATGAAGTCCCATGGCTAGTACATGGCAGAGCTGACCAGATTCTGACCCCAGAGTCTGGACTGTTGAGTATTCCCCTGACGACCTGCACTGTTGTCCCAGAATCAACAATACATAACTACAAACCATTAAGACCCTGAAGCTGGGCTAAGTCAAACCATCCTTCATAGTGAATGTTTTAGCCACGCACCTATTATGTCCAGTAAGTCCCTTAGGGAAAGAGATTATCTTTTCCTCTTTGGCCGTGACTCCCTCAGCCTTTGGCATTGACCCCTTCTCACAGTGGGTGTCCAGGAAGCTTTGCTGGCCAACTCTCCTTCCCTTCTCCCTCATGAATTTGATGTCTTCCCATGCAAAGGAGTATCAACAGTGCAATGGTGAACTGTGACTAGAAAATATGTCTTGTATGTGCATTACTTTTTAAAGCACAGAAGGATTATGTGTTTGGGGTTTAAAATGTGAGTTGTAAAAAAAGTGTATGCTGTGAAAATGAGAAGTCCTCTGTTTTCCATCTCCTGAACAGTCTGATGTGCATTCTTTCAGATCATTTCCTATACTGATAAGGATACAGACACAGATATGGAACCTGCTGTACATACGGGTCCCCTTCATTCTTTGTACTGGATGCGTTGTAAGTTATTCAATCAGACCCCCATGTATGAAATTTAGGTTATTTCCAATTTTTTCACTTTTACTTATTTTTTTAAAAAGATTTATTTATTTATTTTAGAGAGAGAGCACAAGCAGGAGGGACAGAGCGAGAGGGAGAGAGAATCTCAAGCCGACTCCATGGTGAGCACAGAGCTGGACACGGGGCTTGATCTCATGACCCAGAGATCACGACCTGAGCCAAAATCAAGAGTCAGATGCTTGACCGACGGCGACACCCAGATGCCCCCCAATTTTTTTTCATTTTTGCAAATAATATTATAATTAAACCCTGTGTACATACGTTCTGACACACTTGAGGGAGTAGCTCAGTAGGAATCAGTCCCAGAAGTGGAATTTCCGGATCCGAGGGTATAAGCCGTTTTACATGTTGGTAGAGACTGGCAAATTACTCTTGAAAGGTCATTCCAACTCACGTTGCCATCAACAGTAGACTCAGTCCTGACTCCCATCCCAAAGGTGTATTTCTAAGTTTAGTGACATTTGTAGTTGTCCTCGGCTTGATTTTTTATGGGTTGAGGGATCCCAGGTCAGTGCTCATTTGCATGTTGACTCTTACCGTGGGAACACTTTTCCTGCAGAAATTAACCAGGATTCATAGGGATAACACCTGCAGCATAACTGCCACATTTAAGCATCAAAAAACAAACAAACAGAGCACCTGGGTGGCTCAGTCTATTGAGCATCTGCCTGTCTCCGGCTCAGGTCATGATCCCAGGTCCTGGGATGGAGCCCCGTGTGGGGCTACTTGCTCAGTGGGGAGTCTGCTTGTCCCTCTCTCCCTGCTTGTAGCTCTCCTTGCTTGTGTTCTCTCTCTTTCAAATAAATTAAAAAAAAAAACTTTAAAACAAACAAACAAAACCCCTACTAAACTGAGGTGGACATTTGTACATATGTACTGAATATTTTATACTCTTCCAAAGATACAAAGTCTGGGAGGCTTTCCATATGCAAATTTCAACTTGCTTTGATGTTCTGGGAACACATTAAATTTCTATTGAAAATGTATAGAGGAGTCATGTAGATAGCAATTGGAGTTACTGTGATATCCTGCTGATTGATTTAATACCTGTTACTCAAGGATCTGGAACTCAGTTTATCATTGGACAAGTATAGCATTTGTGGTCATTTTTACGAAGAATTGCTCTCTAGGAGCACCTGGGTGGCTCAGTCGGTTAAGTATCTGCCTTCCGCTCAGGTCATGATCCCAGGGTTCTGGGATCAAGCCCCACGTCCGGCTCCCTGCTACGTGGGGAGCCTGCTTGTCCTTCTCCCTGCTGTTACCCCTGCTTGTGCTTGGTCTTTCTCTATGTCAAATAAATAAATAAAATCTTTAAAAAAAATTGTTCCCTAGACTCTGGATTGTGATTGTGTCCTCTCAAGTCAAACTGACTGTTTGAGAAAGTGAGAAAACTCAGCCTTCACAATACCAGTCCCATGACTTCATTTCTAGAAATCAACTTATCATAAACAAAAAGACTATTCTTAAATTAACTGTAAGCAATTAAAGTCTTGGGATGGATTGGAAGTAAAGTAAAAGTAAATTAGATCCTTTTACGCTATCAAGCCAGTACCAGTGACTTTATACCCAACATAGGGCTGCTGTGTACGTGGTTTCTCATTATTTTTTAAAAATACAACTGTCACAGGAATAATAAACAATTTGGGCTGGCTTCATTCATGCTGCATGAAGAGAAATCTATCTCAGAAATAGGAAAGAGGACAAGCCAACTAGTATTAGAGCAGGCAAAATACCTTTGCTGAATTACTTGGGTTTATGGTAAACAATAATGGGGGGTGCCTGGGTGGCTCAGTGGGTAAAAGCCCCTGCCTTCGGCTCAGGTCATGATCTCTGGGTCCTGGGATCAAGTCCCATATCAGGCTCTCTGTTTGGCAGGGAGCCTGCTTCCACTCTCTCTGCCTGCCTCTCTGCCTACTTGTGATCTCTCTGTCAAATAAATAAATAAAATCTTAAAAAAAAAACCATAATGGGAATAATAAATGTTACTGTTATCAAGGGTCAGGGGTGCCTGGTTGACTGAGTGGTAGAGCCCATGACTCTTGATCTTGGGGTTGTGTGTTCAAGCCCCACACTGGGTGTAGAGCTTACTAAAAAAAAAAAAAAAAAAAAAAAAAAATCAACATTTGTATTATCAAAGGTCAACGTGCATTAAAATGGATGACTGCTACCGAAGGTAACCAGGAGCATAAAGGTGATGTCACTGATTTGCTGTCATCATTGTTCCGGCTACCATTGATTAAATCAACCCTTACCACCCTATATAGGCCAGGCATTAGGCTGAGCATTTGTCATTCGTTTTCCAAATAGAGTTCCTGTGAAAAGGAAAATACTCCCTTTTCTAAATGGGGATCGGCACCAAGAGGTTAACTGATTTGCCCAAGATGACAGGGCTGGTAAATGTTCACTTAGGCATTCAGCCCTCCGTGTGTCCCCAGATATGGTGTCCCCATCTCCAGGCTACATGACTCGGCCCTCAGGTGGGTCTCACTGCAAAATGATAATGGGTGAATGCGTCCTTGCATCTGGAAAACATTTCGAGACCTTATCTGTGCAGAAGGTTTCACGCAGGGGAGTGGATCAGGGTGCGTTTCTTGTGAAAACAACACAGAACAGAAGCGCCAGGAGTTGGAACAGGTGGGATGCTTCAGCCGGTCCAGCGTTCTGGTCTGTTCTTCACCGTGTCTCCATTTCGGGAAGGAAATTTTCCCACCAAACGGCCACACAGATGTCTTGCTTGTGGAGCCCGAGTTGGATCTTTTCCGGAGAATGACACTTCTTCCATTGAAACGGCCCCTTTCTTGGATGGGGGAGATGGGAAGTGTGTGTGTGTGTGTCTGTGTGTGTGTGTGTACTGTTCGTCTGGGGAAGCGGGCATTCAGGTGGCGCAATGTTGCAAGTGACTTGGGCTGTTTGTGAAGAAGCTGGCAAACGGGGGCCTTCTCCCTGGCAGGGAGGAGAAAGGGCTGCTTGTTTTCAGAATATCAGAGAAAAAAGCCTGGCGCAGGTGGGGCCCCCATCAGTGAAATGCTGGAAGCCGCGGCTGCAGGTGCTGCTTCTAGACATGGACGGACGTGTGCTTCCTGGGGCTGGCGAGGGAGAAAGAGGGCTGCCAGCACCCGGATAGAACCGCACTATTGTCCCCAGGGTGAATGAGAAAGATGTTTCAGTGCTGTGGACGGATCTGGATGGTTTGCCACGGAGGACAAAAAGTCTCCTGTAGAATTCCATTTACATGGTGCTATCTCACTTGGGCTTTTGGTGACCAGATCCAATTGTGCTGGTGTCCCCTGTGCAGTGTGATATCATAGCTTCAGAGGAAGGCTTTATTTAGAGGTCACACTAGTTTGTCCTGGGGATGTAGTCATTTTTTGTGTCACAGACAATGTTTTACTGTGGAGATATGAGCCAGATGGCTCGGCCACTTGCAGTCCAGAGCGACACAGAGTCCGTATTGTTGGCAAATAAACAGAATCTATTGTGCGCTGCTCGTGAAACTCTAGTGCCCACCACTGTTTAGAGATGAAGTATTTAATAAATTGTTAGGTCTCGCTTAAAGAATCTGAAACAACATCTCTGAAGAACGCGGGCGCTCCCACCCCCAAAAGGGATCTCCTGGGTTCTTAAAAGCACCCCCCCCCACCGCCACCCACCTTCCTGCAGGGCTGTCTTCTTCCCCTCCCCTCCACCTCTTGAGGTCCTTCCTTACTGTAGGGAGGCTCTGATTTTTGCTTCTTTCCCACTGCAATCCATATGCTAATATGATCTGTAATCCTCAGGCAGCAGTGGGGACCCGAGCCTGTGCTCATTCCCCAGCAACTTTCTCACCGGCTGCGAAGCCCAGGGCAGCCCAGGGCAGCCTTCCAGGGGACAAAGCGTGCCACAGAAACACCTTTTTAGGATTTGTTGGTCTCTTCTGCCTGAGATTACTCCTGAGGCCCAAGATAGGAGGTGTAGTGTTGGTGGGGGTGGGGAGACCCCCTTCCCAGGCGGACTGGACCTGGCACAGCAGACAGCAAGGGGCTGGGGGCAGGGGTTGAGGGGTCCCAGGGAGGGTCTGCGGGGCGGGCTCACCCCTAAGCACCACACCACCACCGCAGCCTGCACAGCCACCCAGAAGGGTGACAGACTCACTTCTTCCCTCCGAAGAACGCCTTTAGAGCATCCAGCGGGCTGAGCCCTCACCCCTCTGTCCCCTCCCTTTCTTTGTTTTTGTTTTCGTGTTTGTTTTTGTTCCCGGCTGCAGCTCTGTCTTCCCAAACGAAGCCGGCTCTTCCGTTTCGCTTCGCCCAGCTGTGGCTGGGTATATGGCAATGTCAGAAGTACTCGTCTCCCCGCTCTAATTGCCGCCCAGGCCAACCTTGACTGGCAAGGAGAAAGCCACTGACAGGTTTGGGCTGTGTCCAGACCTCCTCAGACTTTCTGTCAGCCAACTGTTTGACAGTATATGCAAATGCATGCAAATGCGGGGACACTGGCTAACACCTGCAGAAAGTGACCATCCCCGCTTGGGCCCGGCCTCTCTCCGCAACTGGGGGTTTTGAAATGCTGCTTGGTCTCTCTCTGTCGGTCGATTATGCATTTGTCAGCAGAACGTTGGGCTGATAAAAACGCTCCTCTTTGTCCTGGAGAGCCGCAGAGCTCCATGTGGAGCTGAGTGCCAGGGATCGTGAGATGGCTCGCGGCCAGCCCTTGTGAGTCCTCCCTCCGTCTCCAGGACCCGAGTGGCAGCATCTGAACTCTTGTGGGCTCGCCCGCCTCCAGGAAGGCCTCCTGTTTCCCTGGGTGGAAAGACAGAATGTTGGTGATGAGGCAGCAGAGCGAAAGGCCGGCTCTCTAGCAGCTGGAACTTGGCGACTCGGAGCTATAGTGTGCCTCGGATTTTTCAAAAGCCAAAGAAAAATCTGCCCAGGGTGTCAGGGAATTGGAGAGGGGGCGAGGGCCCGCCACCTCAAGTGGGAAGCAAAAGGCCAGCCCCACACACCACCTCCCGACTGTGGGAAGACTGCCAGGTGGTGTGACTCTTGCATCCGCTCTGGCCCGGCCGAAGCGGCTCCCATCTGCTCGGCCTCTGCTGGCCTCTGACGGCCCCTCTCTTTAAGACATGCGGGGACTGGCTGGTCAGCTGTTACTGCAAAGTTTTGTGTGCGTGTGGGGGACTGTATAGTTGTGAATCTGGCCTTTCAGGATGAAGGTAAGGGAAGTGATGCAAGCATCCTGGCCCCGTAACTGAAGACTGGTGGAAGAGTTTCTGGGGCCTTCCTTGAGCCATCGCGGAGGCAGGAGAAGGGCAGGGATGTAGCAGACCAACGATCTATGTGGTCCTCAAGCATCACCAACCAGAACTAGGGATTTTGCATTTTCTGTGTATGTGTGTATAGCTGAGCTTTGGTTCTCCAGAACAACAAGTCATTTGGGAAGCAGTTGTACAAACCAGAACTTCTAAATCCTCCTACAACTCTTTACGTACCCATTGGAAAACCTTGAGATAAGGGCATCCTGTTGTGTTATATACAACCTAAGTACAGGGCCGTGGTGTCCTGGGTATTAATCTATAACCAGCTCTCGGGACGTCTGGGGAGGAAGCAGGTAGCGCTTGTAATGAGCGGGTCCTGGATGTCAGTGTTGACTATTGATTTAAGGAATTTAGATGGACTCTGAAGAGTTTTTGTTTTTTTTTTTTCCTTTAAAAAAACATTATCTCACCCTTCGTGCAACTTAAGCCCATCAAATAGTTGCCGGTTCCTTCTCGTTTATGAAGGGGAGAATCACAGTGATGACTCTTATGATGTTTCACTCTCCAGACTTTTTCCTCCAGAAGGAAAAAAAGCCTATCTTTGGGATTCCTGAAAACTGCTGTTCTGGGACCTGGTGGGAAGTTCAAGTGTGGGGCTTCACGGCAAAGATGAGGGTTTCCCTGTGTGTGCAGACATTTCCTCTAGCAGCTATTCACAAAACCTGAGGTGTGAGGGACCCAACAGCTTGGTGAGAGTCGGGGTGAACATCTTGGTCTTGATATCAGCACAGTGATGGGGCTGAGGGCTTTTGGGATCGGTGGGTTCTCCAGATACTGATTTATTCAGAGGGAGAAAGACGGCAAGTCAAGCTCAGAAGGTTAGATCAGATGCCTGCTAAGTACCTGGCCTGGGGCACCTGCTGCTACGGGTAAACTGAGGCACAAAAGCATGGCACTCTCTCGGTCATGCTGTGGATCCTGTTAACCGTTGACAACGGACCCCAGAGCCCAGTCCAAGTGCCATGGAAGCACATAACCTTCTGGTAACTCGATCGCCCAGCACGTGCAAGGAAAACTCGTGGTGGGGCCAGACGGCCACAAAACGGAGGGGGATAGCATGAGAAAGATAAAGGTGATCAAAATCAGCATGTAGGAAGCTTTGAGAAGGGACTGAGAGATGATGAGAGCCGCCTCCGATCAGGTCCTCAGTTCCTCTGAATATCCATGAGAGCAATATTGTTTGCGGTTGTCCTAACATCAGCAAGGAGCGAGCGCTGGAATCTCACCAGCTGGGAGGTGGTGGGTGGACATTTTTTTCCCAGGCACAGCGCCGGGCATAAAGGTGACTGGGCCCTCTTGCTCTGCCCCGAAAGCCCCGGCCAGGGCATGGGTTTTGTTTCGCCACCTGGAAAGAGAGTTTCATCATACCAGCTGTAATTCATAACTGTAATTCATAATGGACCTCTCTTATTTAAATGAGTCCTCTGTTTGCCTTCAAGAAAAAAAAAGTCCAGAAAGAAATAAGAGGCCACACGAACGGGACCGTTTCGTTTCTCTCTTGCGTGCTCTCCATCACTTTTAAAAACTAGACTTCAGAGGCCAAGGGAGTAGTTGTAGTTAAGCGACTTTAATTTCCTTTCAGGGCTGTGCGCGCGGTTGTGGTCACTCAGGCAGCAGTAACTTTGAAAAAATGACCCGTCTACACCCAAACAATGACAGAATCCCCCTTTTTATGTTGGAAACGCCCACGGCTTTCTGTGTATCTGCAGACTCCCCACGTAGATGCAACTGTTTGACCAGCCTTCTACTGAACAACTTAATTAAGCAAAAGAAAACGTGTCAGTTTCTGCCAACCTCACAAAAACAGAGCTGTGGGGGTAAAAAGGGTCGGCCGAATTAACCCACATTCCTGAACGGGTTCACTAAAGCGAGGCCTGGCTTTGCAGCAATGCCAAGGGGAACCGTGCGCCGGATTGCCATTCAGATTTATCAAGACATATTGTTTGGTAGATCATACTGAACACAATTAAAGCGGCAATACCTCGGGGGGCTATGGCTCGGGTGTGAGCTGAGCTTAACCTAAAAAAAAAAAGAAAAAATCTTGTCACCGTTGACATTCTGCACAGTTATGGAGACAAAACTGTTTTATCCCACCATATGAAAACAGCAAGTTGTTTTTAGTTTTTGGGTTTTTTTTTTTTTCCGGTCAGTATCCAGCCCTCCCTCTCCCGCCTGTTCCCTCCCCTCCGCAAAAGCCCAGGCAATATGCAAAGCGACTGTATACTCTGCATGTAATTTGTACTAGCCAGACCAAACCTGAATTTAATCCTTTTTTTTTTTTTTTTCATCCCATGGTCGGGGGGGGGAGTGCCCCTGCCTAAATCCTTCTCTGGAAGCTGAGAAAGCAAAGGCCCCAGGAATCCTGTTTCCTAGCCAATTAAATGTAGGGTTTTTTTTTTTTTTTTCAGGCTTGGGTTTTTGATTTTGCTTCCTTTATGTGAAGCCAAGATGGAGCTTAGCGCCAATAACTCTCCCTGTCTCCCTGCCCCCACTCCACCAACCCTCTCCCCAGCCCATCAGAGCCTCCCTGTGGTCGGTTCTGCGGTGGGGGGCAGCCGGAGGGAATTCAGAAACATCACACCGTTCATTCACTTCGGGAGAAATTGGATCAGCCACCGGTTTGGCGTTGAGGCCATGAGACTGCAGTATTTTTTATTTTCAATGGTTTCCCTCTCACCCCTGTGTGTGTGTGTGTGTGTGCGCAACAAGTCATCATACAGCACTGTTTTATGCAGAAAGCATCCCACAGTTAGCATTACGTGGCCCCACTTTCTGGATGGAGAGACAGAGTCAGGTCTACCTTTACTCCCCAATCTTGCGAGGAAGCCCGCACACCAGTGTTTGCAGCTTTTGGGCCTCCGGGTGCCGTGATGCATCAGAAACACACAGCCTCTCCGATCCCAGATGAGCTGAAGCACAGGCACTCTCCTGTGGGTCCTGCCTTCCCGGGCCCCCCTGTGATGCAAAGAGCCATTTGATTAAGAGGTACTGATGCTGGATGTCCACGGCAGGCACCTTCCATGTGGCTGCTGTTGTTGGCTCTACCGCCTGGAACAAATACATAGAAGTCTTGCTCCACAAGCCGGGTAGGACCTTGCCGGTTGGGCCAGCCTAGCCAGGCAGAAACCAGAGTTTCTAGCCTGCAGAAGTGTGGCCTCGAGGCCTGATGAGCAGGCATCCGTGCGGAAGGCCACAGGTGGCAAGAAGTGCGAGCTCTTTTGTGCCATGATGGCTTCTCTCTTGAACTTCACCCTTCCCCCCACATAAAGTGGGTCCTCTAAGAGGCTTGACAGATGCTTCCAGGGCAGAATCGTGCCTGGGTAGAGACATACAGACATACATTAAACATGCCAGCCAAGGAGAGCAGAGAACCTCAGTGAGGAAAGACGACCAGGAGTTTCTAGCAGATAATTATGCCGAGAGCCCCAGCTCTAGAGAAGATTTTGTCCTGAGCACACAGATGTTTCAGGCTAAAGTCATCAACACGCAACATCCACAACAAAAATAGCTTCCACTTTTAAGGTTTCCTTCTATCTATAGAAAACGGCCCACCTGTCTCCTCGGGCTGCTCTCAGATCTGGGACTGGCCTATGTCGCTAACTTTTTTTCCTCCCCAAAGAATTCAGGCCCCAAAGGAGATTTTTCTTTTTGGTCTGAAGGGTGAAGTTCATCTGGTTCGAACCTCGCGTCTCCCCAGAGGTCTCTGTGCTGTCCCCAAATGGTTCTTCTGGAGCCTGATGGAAAATCTGAGCCAAAGAGCCTTAAGCAGACAGAATGCCCCAAGGGCGCACCCTCTCCTGGAGGGCCAGGCCTGCCAGCCAGCTGGCCCCTCGCCCTGCTGCGGGCCCTCCTGGCTTCCGGCTCTCTGGAACGCCTTGAATGTCCCACTCTGTCCTCTGTGGTCTCCACAGAGGGCCGGGGGCTGCTCTCCCTGCCTCTCACCGTGTGGAGTCAGGCAGTCCCGGTCTGTTTCAACTGCAGCGTGTCTTTACAGAGTCTTTGCCGAGTACGTAGGATCCCTGTACCTCAGTTTACCCATCTGTAAAACAAAGCTAATAATGGTCTCTACCTCAAGGGGTGGCCTGAGCTTGACCTCATCTGTGTAAGGCGTTCAAACTGCCTGGTGTGTGGCAGAGAGGGTTGTGATCCCTCCCGTTAGTCTTGTAACCCCACATTACCAGAGCACCTCCGCGGGGTGCTGAGCAAAAAGCCAGCACTGAATGATCTCCAGGTCCGCTTCCCGTCGGTTTGGCAGAGCATAGGCAGGTGTGGACTTGGCCTGAACACCCTCCTTGTGCTGACGTGGGCTCGCTGCCCTGGACCTTCCGCAGCTAAGCCCATGCCAGTCCCTGGAAAGCTTTCCCTCGAGCAAATGGCAGCAAGAGGAAAGGTTGGATGTGATCAGATCCTTCCTTCGCTTTGCTTGTACTGCACAGAGGAGGGTGGGCAAGCTCACCAGGGCTCTTAGAGCCCCCAAGGGACCCAGCCACCCAACACTGGCCTCCAACTCCCTCACTTGACGGCTGGGAATGGAGGCCAGAGGCCCAGGTGATGGGCCCAGAGTCCCACAGTCAGGGCTGGGACTAGAAGCTGCCTTTGACCCTCCAGCTGTGCGTTTTTGCTGGGCCTCCGTCGTGTTCAGGCAGGAAGACAGGACTGCAGCACGGGACAGGTCCTTATGTTCATGCAAACGTTTCCTTTCCTGAGCACATGGCCTGACCTACCGGTTTGAAGCCATCCAGTGGGAGTCTAATACACCTCTCCAATCTAGAGAGAAACTCCACTACCGGCCTTCCAAAATGTGTTCTTGGGTGTGGAAAGAAAATCACCAGAGTCAGGAGGCAGAGGGACACACACACACACACACACACAATCACAGGGCTCTGAGCACAAGTAACCTCAACAGCTCTTCCCCTCCCCACAGCCCAGCCGCCCCCCCGTGCCTGGATTCGCGGCTGGGAGGCTCCCTGATAGCCTGAGCTTGATGGGAGCCTCTTGTTGGGTGAAATTTATGACCCTGCACTTCCTCGGGGAGACTTCCCACGTTGAATTTCTGACCTTACAGCCCCAAACAAGGGAAGGGTGGAGAGGGGAGGGGTGGGAGGGCGGAGGAAATAGGCAGAGGGAGGCGCCACTTGGCCAGATGTCCGGGGAGCCGGACCGTGCAGATGCCCCAGTGACACCCTGCGTGGCAGGAGCCAGGGCACGGGGACCAGGAATCACCAAGGCACCTGGCTAGCACGCGGGGCTCCGTGGGATGCGGCCTCCCTCCCTCCACCTGAGCGACAATCAGTGGCATTGGGGAACTTGGCGGATGGGCCTGAACCTGCAGGGTGCGAGGACCTGCCCTGGCCCAGTTCGTCCCACCTGAGCCTTATTGGGACACGCCCCAGTAATGCCCCAGTAATGCCCTCAGCATCCCTGGAAAAAATCGCTGGGTTTGCTGGTTATCGTCCTTTTGTGTTGTTTTGTTTGTTTGTTTTTGTTTTTGTTTTCTTTTTTTTTGTTTGTTTGTTTTTGGGGTTTTTGTTTGTTTGTTTTGTAGATGCTGCCGCATCTGCAGATTCTACTGGGATAGGCTTTCAACGTCTAGTCTCTTCTTTAGCAAGAAGAAAGTCTCCAATCCTTTGAGGGGACTGTCACCGCTACTCTTTCTTTCCTCCCACTTAGGGGAGGTTAGAATCCTCTAGAAGAGCCCCTTAGATCACAGCTTCCCAAACATGACTGCTCACTGGAATCACCTGGGGAGTTAAAATAAAATACTAGTGCCAGCGTCCCCCCTGCCCTCCCCCCCAAGAGTCTGCTCTCACTGGTCTGGGACAGGCCCGGCCCCTGGGTTTTAGAAGCTCTCCTGCTGCTCTCCTGGGAGGCAGAGTTGGAGAGTGGCCAGCTCAGCCTCTCACAGTGGACCACTCTGAGAATCTGGAAAGTGGGCTTACCTCCAGCCCTGGCATGCAAGTTTCAAGAGGAAATGGGAAGGAGACAAGGTTGCTTATGACCGGGAGAGGGGCGGAGAGTCAACAAGATACAGTAAAGTCTTGACTAGTGACTCATGTAAACTGGGCAACCCTTTACGAAAGTAAAATTGAGCTGACCAAAATGTTTTTTATTTTGCGGGGGTGGGGGGGGGTGGAGGGGCAGTTCTGGTTCCCCATGTGTCGCTACTCAGATGTACCCACCAGCTTCTGGCTCTGGCTCTGTGGCTCCGCTGCTTCGGGGATAGAGATGCACACCCTACCCTGCAACGAGGGGCGCTGACCCCTCACCAGTCCCGTCGTGGGCCTGGTAGGGCTTCGGTCAACGGTGGGGCTCCTAGTCCTTCATCCGCTCCTTGCTCCTTCTTGGGTCAGGGCTGTGTATAGCGGAGTCCTCTGCACGGAATCCTTTTTTTTTTTCTCTCTTTTTTAAAGATTTATTTATTTATTTTAGAGAGCTGAAAACGAGTTGGGGGAGGGGCATGGGGAGAGAGAGAATCCCAAGCAGACTCCCCCCTGAGCACAGAGCCCGGTTCCCAGGACCCTGAGAGCAGGACCTCAGCAGAAATCAAGAGTTGGCTGCCTGACAGACTGAGCCACCCAGGCTTCCTCTGCGTGGAATGCTTTGTCCACCCTAACCCCCAACATGCCGAGCCCATGTACCTCGTCTAGTTGATGCCTACTCATTCGTCATCATTTATGTCCCACATGCCCCAGACCTCCCAGACCACATGAAATCTTCCTGTGTGCTCGCTGTCCTGGCACCTTTCCTTCCATGATTATCATACAGAAATGCAGGAAGAATGAGCTGTTTAACTTAGTTGCTCCATATCTGTCACCCCTGTTAAGGGTGTCAGCCCCATGAGACATGAAGCATGCATTTCTTCACGTTGCTGTGGTTCCGGGTCCGTAGCGGGACTGCAATAAATATTGGCCAAATGATAAAGATGGGCCACCCTGTCACTTAAAAAAAAAAATTCCTTGAGGGGCGCCTGGGTGGCTCAGTGGGTTAAAGCCACTGCCTTTGGCTCAGGTCATGATCCCAGGGTCCTGGGATCGAGCCCCGCATCGGGCTCTCTGCTCAGCAGGGAGCCTGCTTCCTCCTCTCTCTCTCTCTCTGCCTGCCTCTCTGCCCACTTGTGATCTCTGTCTGTCAATTAAATAAATACAATCTTTAAAAAAAAATTCCTTGGGATCAGTCTTGCATTCACTCGGCTTTTGTTGGTTCAACCTTGCTTTTTATATAGGGGCTGGTGGTTCAGATGTTCTGGTACATGAGTCTGGCTTACTGGAGTGCGCTGCTGCATAGGCAGTGGCTGTTTTGTGGTTCGTGGTGGCGAGTCCTTTATACATTGCTTTGTGTCTCTGCTGACTCAACTACAGAGCCAGCAGGGGTGAGATGCTGTGAAAGCTCAAAGTTCCATACAAATAATAGGCGTTTTAATGACTCCTTTCATTATGGGCATTTCTTAGCAATTTTCAATGTCATACTTAAAATGTTTACAAGAGGAATGATCATGAAAGTTGATATACTATCTCCAAAGAGGAATTTAAGAAGGAAACTAAGATTCACTTATTATGGACAATATGCCAAGTACTTTGGGTATTCGATGCTACTCGATCCTAACAATACACCTATGATGTAGGTCTAATTATTACCATTGTACAGGTGAGGAAATAAAGATTCAGAGAGGTTCAGCAACTTGCCCAAGGCCACACAGCTGGTGAAGATGGAGGTGAAGATGAAATTTGAAAACAAAAGTCCCACGCCTATTACCCCACACTACATCCTTTTTAAAAAGACAGGATGACCATCTGGAGTTAATGAAATTCTAGGCTATTTCTCACTTGGAGGTGATACCTACATTTTGGCTATTTCTACATTTGGCTATAAACTGACTCAGAAAAGAATTCCAAGGGAGATCTTAATGTTTGTCCTAAACCTTCACAAAACACCCCAATCTTATTCTCTTCAAAATTGTCAGTAAACTTAGGAACTTGGTGCTCAAATGCAAGCAGAACAGAGTTTCCTCTGTAGCTGAGCGAGTGGTAAGTGTTCAGACCAGAGCCCCTTGAGATGAATAGACTCAACCAGAGATAATAACCTAGCATAGTAGAAACGTTATTCGTCCATTTAGAATAAAGCTGACATCTACATTATTCTTACTTTATTCTTCTGGGAGCCCAGCCCAGCATCCTGGGGGAATGTAAGTATCCTCAGTGAGGATGTCCTTTTAGAAAACACAACACAGAGGGGAGCCCATTGCTCGGAGTCTCCCGACGACAGGGCTCTGCTTCAGGGCCAGGGTTCTCCCACAAGAGGGACCACAGATGGACTTGACTTTCCCACTGATCTCCCCCTCCTCTCCAACTCCAGGAGACTTAAATCTCTTTCCTCCAAGAGAACTGAGGCGGCTTCATGCTTAGCTTTGTGCTGTGATTTAAATCTTGGGCCCCAAAGCAAAACTGTCAGAGATCCTGTGCACACACGGGGTTTTTCCCATTGGCTGCAGTGACCCCCTTGTCCTCTGTGTGTGCCTGGGACTGTCCTGGTTCAGGCCTTGGCCTCAAACAGGCAGGTCTGTGTTCATGCCCCTATTATCACCTTCCATATGCTCTATGATGTGGGGAGGAAAATCCCAACCTTAACCTTAACCTTTATCCCCTTTTAATTTCCAAAGAGGCAAACTGCTGTTGGGGGGGGCGGGGTCCTTCTCTTTGTGTCATTCCTTTCCTGGCTCATCTCTAAGGGCTCTGGAAAGCAGCTGGGAAGACCTTTCTTTAAAAAAAAAAAAAAAAGAGTTTTGCCTTTTCCCATTGTGATAACAATCCATCATCATGGGAGATCTTGCTGACAACAAAGGAAATGTAAAGAAAGAAATTAAATTCACTAGGAATTCTGCCAACTGGTGATGACCAGCGATGGTGATGGTGATAATTAGCATTTCCTGAGATCTCGAGGGTCGGTCACTCTTCTAAGCTTTTTACATATATTAGGACATTGAATTTCCAAAACCAGCCCCCTCTACGGATAGGCAACAGAGGCACCGAGTATTTCAAGTAAGTTGCCTTTGGCCTCAAAATTGCTGCTTGACTTTCATGGCCACATTTTCAAGTTCTACAGAGCATGCTTTGAAGCAGCAGAGAGTCACCTTGGGTCCTGGCCTCCAGCAGCTCCTAAATTAATGTCCCTCCAGGGCACTTGTGTCCTCTGGGCTACATTCGAGTGTCCTAGCGAAAAGTGACCGCTTGTGGTCCTTGTCCCCGACTCGTGCTGCCCTCCGGGCAAGCGAAGAGCACTTTTTTCCTTTTTCGGTCTTGTGTTTCCATCCCCTGGTTTTCTTCTTCAATCTTTGCCATGTTCATACGCTCAGATATCACATTAAGTAGCACCAAATTTGGTGCCACACAGTATGTGTAAGTACGTTTCTGGGTTCGTGAAAGTGTGTCTCGCGGGGTTCCACACGGTTCACCCTGACTTCCTGGTGATGTCTATTCCCCCCCATAGGAGGGTCACAGATGGGGCCTCATCTCAGGGTCTGGAGGGTCCCCGTGCTTGTCCTCCTGCTTCCTCTGTCCTATCAGGCCACCCTGTCACCTGCCAACCTGGGGAGCAGGAGGAGAGCTGTTGGCCTCCCAGCGGAGTCACAGAGGCCGGAGCATCTTCACTCCCCTGGCCCTCTGGCTCCTACTTGAGATTCTGTGCCCCTCCCCCAGCACCCCAGGCCACAGGCTGAGGTTAAGGTCCTGCCCCTGTTCTGTTGTTCTCAGTGAGCACTGTCTCTGGGCCCCCTCCCCGGCCCAGATGACGGTACTTAGTGACCTTTCACACAAGCACTTCAGGCCTTTGTGCTGAGTAATTGGTCCTCCTGCTCCGTCTGTGGGAGGACACAGACAGGACATTACAACTGTCAGCCACTCGGGGCGGCAGGACTGATGAGCCAACAGGGACAGACAGCTCTCAGGAGAAGCCTGCAAGCCAGAGGAGCCCTTCTTCCCATTCTCCAGGGTGATCCCAGCCTTCTAGTATGTGGGCATGAGTGTGTGTGTGCATGTTTGTGTGCATATGCACGTGTTCGTGCATACATAAATGTGTGTGTGCATGAGTATGTGTGCACTCACATGTGTGCATGTACACTGTGTGTTTGTATGAGTGTGCACGCATGCACCAGTGTGCGTGTGTGCATGTGCATCCACACATGCATATGTGCATGAGTATGTGGGGCGTGTGCATGCATGTGTGCACACGTGCATATGTGTGTGTATGCATATGTGCATGCATGCGTGTGCATGCGTTCGTGGGTGCATGTGCATATGCGTGTGTGCATGCATACGTGTATGTGTGCATGAGTGTGCACATGTGTGTGGGGAGGCAGTGAGTATTACCTGCCTGTGGCCAGATGACAGTCCTGTTTCCTGAGGTGACGGGTCCCCACCTACACAGTGGAGACTCAGCTCTGCTCTGGGGCATGACTTGACAGTGTGACTCTGAGAAGTCACCCTATCTCTATAGACAATCTCAGTCAGCTCTCGATTTCTCCCTATCTCCAGGCCCACTAGGAGAGTGAATTAAAAGTACGTTCAGCTGCCTGGAGAAGGATCCTGGGCATCACCTAGACAGTGAGCAACAGAACCTACAGCATTATGGCCGACAATCTCACCGCCGTTCCTACTCCCAGAACTCCTAAGAGCATCGCATCGCCTCCTGCTCCGATGGATGACAAAAACAAAAAGAGAGGACCTGAAGTAACACAGACCACATGATCCCAGCTTTGTAAGAAATAAAAGTAGATGTTCTAATTATATATACATAGAAGAAGCAGCTGGAAGGAGACACTCTAAAGGCGAAAAGTGCTTGTCTCTGGGAGGTGGGACTGTACCTATTTTCTTTTTCTATTTCAGTATTTGTTTGCACCGCACAGGAACCTGCACCATCAGGTTATAATCAGAAAGAAACGCTAAGTATTGTTTTTAAAAAATGCTCAATTTTGTTCTGCCCGAATTCTCACGACCCTAGAAATTTCCTCTCCTCCTATTCTGTTTTGGAAAATGGAAGGATTGCCGCTTTTCTGGAAACTCAGGCTGGACTGTTTGAGAGGGGGTTTCTGATTGGACATCTCCACCGCCTGCAGGTGACTCCAGAAAGGGCCAAGAAAGGACCCGGGGTTTGCTGGGCCACCACCCCAGGCACTCAGGGGGAGGGAGGTCCTGTTCTGTTGGCCTCACTCTGCCTCTGAGTAATCTGGCATGCTTATTTTGGTTTGCCACGCCTCCTGGCAAACTTTAACTTGGTGCTCTGTGCTAGAGAATGAACAGAGAAGGTCCCTAGGGGAGGGTAGATGCTGCAACTTTGTGACACCTTTTGTTGTCATTCACTCCATGCCCCCTCCCCCCCACGGATTCAACTGGATCCCACTGTGCCTCGGGGAATTGCACCTTTGCCCAAAGCCACCCAGCAGAGGCCTGTGGGGTGCATCTGGTGGGGGTCGACTTCCATTCCTGGTAAAATAAGCGACATCCGCCGGCTGCTGTAGCAAACAGCTGTTGGAAACCTGCACTGTTTCGTGCCTGTCCCTCTTGCACATTGTGTTCTCCTCCCTCCCAGCAGATTGGCGTCTTGCAATGAACTGGAACCAAGAGTTTGGCTTAAGGGTCTGGATGAGGTGGTGCAAGCCTCCTGCTGGGGGCCGTTTGCCTCAGCCACGGTCGAGGCCAGCAGGTTATGGAGGCCCTTGACACACCAGTCTGTCCCACTGCGGGACATTCATTTAGGGTGATTGCCAATTGCTCCAAAGCTCGGCTCTACCCCACTTTATCCAAAGACCCAGGGCTTGATTCTGCGGCTTGCTCGGAGACCCGTTCCCTGCCAGCCTGTCCTAAGTCTTGTTGGGCAGGAGTCAGATGATTCACAGATGATCAATCAATCTATTCTCCAGGAGGGTGAATCAAACTCCACCAGCCTGTTACCACGCCGGGGGCAGAACCGGAGTCAGACTTGGGAGAAATTCAGATGTCCAGCTCCGCCGCGCGCCGGCGGGGGCAGGTCCGGGGCGCCTGGGCTTCATTTTGGCCCCAGGAAACCTCATCTCTTTGTTGTTGTTTTTTAATAAATATTTTTTTTCCTTTAAGATTTTATTTATTTATTTGAAAGATGGAGATCACAAATAGGCAGAGAGGCAGGCAAAGAGAGAGGAGGAAGCAGGCTCCCCGCTGAGCAGAGAGCCTGATGCAGGGCTGGATCCCAGGATCCTGGGATCATGACCTGAGCTGAAGGCAGAGGCTTAACCCACTGAGCCACCCAGGCGCCCCGGAAACCTCATCTTCTGCCCTTAAAGTCATTTCCATATTGTTCAAATCCTCCCCAAAACATAATTCTTTTTCAAAAAAGTTATTTTTTTTTTCCCGCTTGCAAAAGCAATTCTTGTTAATTGTTTAAAAAAAAAAATCAGTAAGTACTGGGGCGCCTGGCTGGCTCGGTCCTTAGAGACGGCGGTTCTTGATCTCGGAGTCGTGAGTTGGAGCCCCACACTGGGCGCAGAGATTACTAAATAAATAAATTAAAATTAAAATTTAAAAAATTAGTAAGTACCAAGAAAAAAGTAAAAATCAACCCAAATCCCACCACCCAGAGATAAACACAGTTAACATTTTCCCCAGGCATTACTGGCCCTCCACACACACAATTAGATATATTTAAGCTCATATCATACACAAATTCTAGGAACTGCTCAGCATATATTACGACTTCCTTCTCTGACTCTCTCTCTCTAACCAACTAAAGCTCCAGATTGTTATTTCAGATCATTTCAGAATATTTCAGATTAAGATCATTAAAATGGCTGTGCAATATTTTATTGTGAGTTCATAGCAAAGTTTGTGAAACTCATCCCATAAGGATAACAATTTTGGTCAATTCCATTTGGTTTTAATATTGAAAGCAACATTGTGATGACTATCTTGATACATTCATCATTAAGTCCTTATGCTTTGCTTATTTAGAGGAAATTCTTTGAAGAAGACTTGTTTGTTAAAGGGGTAAGGTCATTAATCATTTCTATAACAAATGTACATAATATCTAACATATACATTATATAACATATATTATAACATAATTATAACCATATATAATTATATAATTACATATAGTTATATATGTAACTATAGCTATAAATTATACAGGATCATTTTTTCACATAAAATTTATATGTAATTATTTTATAGACATATATACAATTCTATATACTATAATAAATATAATATAATTACATATAATAATACAATATAATAAGTATAATTACATACATATGTGTGTATATATATATGCATTTTTGTATGTAAAATTTGCTAGGGACTTTTATGAACCCAAAAGTTCATAAAGTTGAGTTTTAGATGTACTCAATCCCTGGGCATTAAGGAGAAGTAATCATGTGGTTTAGACACTATACTAACTATTTTCACTCATGTTGTGGGTACTTGAAATTCCCCAGGGATCCACTGATGAAAAGTAACTCTAAACCCTATAGCAGGTTTATAACCCCCCAAACCTCTTACAAGAACTTCCTTTAAGATGGGGGGCGGGGGTGACAGAGCAAGCAAGCCTTCCATAACAAAGAAGGAAGGAGGGCCTGACTTATATTGAAAAACAACTTGCCTGGACTCCAGGATGGTAGCACAGGCTCACACCTGAGCAGGGAGGAAGCGGACTTCCCCACAAGCCAAGTTCGGACCTCAGGCAGAAAAAAAAAAAGTAAGGCACTGCATTATTCTCTCCGAGATTGTTTTGTTTTGTTTCTTCTCCTTCTTTTCCTCCTCCTCCTCCTCTTTCTTATTTTGACACCAATCGGATTATAACTCCTCTGTTCTTATGACCTTTTGTGCCCTTTTTTTCATAATTTGAAAGAATCAAAAAAATTCTAGCATCCATGAATAAATACAACTCCGAGCTCTTTCTTACCGACTAAATGCAATGGGGGAAGAAATACAGTGAGTGTTCACAAAAACAGGGAAGAATAGAAAATTGTTTAAGTGGCCAAAGAAACTTTATCCTATTGTGTGGCAGGCCAAGCTATGCCAGCTATATGTAAATGCAAGCGGTGGCCTGTGTTCATGTGTCCACTTTGAAATTGCCATCTGAATTTAATTCTGCCTTTGTGATTAAATCAGGCCATTACGTTTAATCTCACTTAATAGTAAGAAACGTCCTTTGTTGTTTTCTATAGGCAACATATTCTGCCCCTAACATATACAGCTTGGCATTCACACTTTGCTATTAATCCCCGATGGCTGATAATTGCTTCATCTCCAGGCCCTCTGTCCAATTCACAAGGGGCTGATTGCAACTATTCTTCCCCTATACATTAATGCACTGTTTGGGTCTTGCTTCTTTGGCTCAGTGAACCCCATCAAGCTGTCCACATTTTCTGGGCATGTGGGCGTATTGTGAGATGTTAAATTAAATTCCGTGTTGACCCCCTTACACACCAGAATCTATTAGCCCCTGCAACTTAGCTGATTGACAAGTGGGACTACTTTTTCACTCAAAATCCTGCAGTAAAACAACAACAAGGACAACAATAGGCGGAGTATTTTGTTTCTGGGCAGAGACAGGGGTCTTCTTGCCGCTGTCTTGCTGTGTACATTTTTGTGACCACCACAGGAACGGTTACATTATTGTCACGATGCTACTTCCATCGATCTGCCATTTTTCTGTCTTGGGATTTCTCCGGGAAAAACACTTGTCTGTTTCCTAATTTCTCTGGGAAAAGTGATCAGACCCCACAGGAGTCCCACTCATTGCTTCCGGGTTTGAAATTCTTTTCATCTTGATCCCCCCCCCACCACCACCAAAATGTTGTTTTAAGGTGATGAGACTTAGGGCTCTTTCCACTTGATATCGGTCCAACGAACTGTTCCAGCAAAGAACTCCGAAGGCAAAATACCAGCTGTGAGCAGTCTTCCATCCTTCCTCTTTGCACGAAAGGTAACAGATTCAGCTAATTTTAACGTGAAGCTTTGCAAGGAAAAGGGGCATTCTTTCTGTCGCCCATTCATTAGCTGGGCAATAGTTGCTAAGCTTTTCATTGTTGCTAATTTAGGAATACTGTCATTATCGAGTTGACTTTGTGGTTCCCAAAGTAGTAGTAGCCGCTTGTGTCTAATTCCTATTAAGCACAGATTGTACCTAGAGTTTGAGCAGTGGCTGCGGTATCTTTATAACCTTTTGGTTCTACAAATAGTTTCACCCAGCTTTGTACCACTTCAGCCTCCCTGCTGCTCTTGTGGCTCTTGGGAACTCCATATCCCTGTCGGGAACTTTGTTTTCTGATTATGAGCGACCTCATAAAAGTAATCGTATTTTTGTGTAATGTGTAACTCGGTTGTGTACAGCATCTACTTATGTGCATCATCATTACATAAACGTGATTATATATTCATCACAGACAAATCTTAAACGTTTAGAAAAGCTAAAGAAAAAGTAAAAACCATTCCAAATCCCACAGATGGAGCTGCTACTCTCAATTATGTTTTCTAGTTACATTTTTCATCTGTCTCCTACCTGTGAAGGGACTCAATGTCTGTAAAAATACACATGCATATATATTTTTTTAATTTCCAAAGGAGGGCGCCTGGGTGGTTCATTCCGTTAAGCATCTGCCTTTGGCTCAGGTCATGATCCCAGAGTCCTGGGATCTAGTCCTGCATCTGGCTCTCTGCTTAGCGAGGAGTCTCTTTCTTCCTCTGCCCCTCACCCCACTCTCGTGCTCTCTCTCACTCTGTCTCTCTCAAATAAATAAATAAAATCTTTAAAAATAAATAAATAAATAAATTTCCAAAGGATTTTATCATAGTAAATGTTAGATAATTGAGGCACTGAGAAAGGTGTGCCCCAAAGGAAGAAGAGATCTTATTTGTTAAACTTTTCATTTTGAAATTATTTTAATTGATTAATTTTTATTGAAGAATTTATTGAAGAATTTTTATTGAAGAATAATTTATTGAAGGATATGCAGTATCATATTAGTTTGGGGATACAACATAGATATTTGATACTTATATACATTATTTATATGCATATACATTATATATGGTTACTACAATAAGTCCAGTTGCCATGTAGAATAATTTTAGATTTATAGAGAAGTTACAAAGCTAGTAGAGAGCTCTCCTATAATCTGACCCAGTTTCTCTCTTATTATTATTGTATGTAACCATGGTACATTTGGCACAATCAAGAAATACACATAATTTTTAAAAAGTACAGTTAGAAGCATACAGTTTCTTAATCTGCTTCGTTTTACATATAAGTAACTATTCTATGTTATTATTTGTTTACCATGTAAAAATATTCTCCTATCTCATTAAACATTCTCTTTTTTTTTTTAAGATTTTATTTATTTATTTGGCAGACAGAGATCACAAGTAGGCAGAGAGGCAGGCAGAGAGAGAGGGGGAAGCAGGCTCCCCGCTGAGCAGAGAGCCCGATGCGGGGCTAGATCCCAGGACCCTGAGATCGTGACCTGAGCCGAAGGCAGAGGCTTTAACCCACTGAGCCACCCAGGTACCCCTCATTAAACATTCTTGTAAAATGTTATTTTATGTCATTAAAAAAAAAAGATTTTACTTATTTGAGAGAGAGAGAGATAGTGAGAACCAGCAGAGGGGTGGGCAGAGGGGGAGAGGGAGAGGGAGAAGCAGGCTCCTTGCTGAGCAGTGAGCCTGATTCAGGACTCTGTCCCAGGACCCTGGGATCATGCCCCGAGCCAAAGGCAGACGCTTAGCTGATGGAGCCACCCAGGCGCCCCCAATGCCATCTTTTTTTAAAAGAGGAAACTAGGCAGTAAGTATGATTATTCAATGTGTTAGGTTCTAGCTAAAATTTTGATAGTGTACAATCAGAAAGCTGCTTCCAGAACAATGCCAGTGACAGGGATGGGGTCGGGGAGCAGCCTCTGGTGAGGCGCTCTACCTGGGAGCACCCCTCCCCTCCAACCTTGACTCTCCCCCAGTGCCCTTTGCTCGATGCCTGGAGGAGCATCAGCAGTAGGGCCCAGGGTCAGCCTCTGCAAAGAAGATACTTTGCATGAGCACAAGGAGTCCAGGTGTTATCATTTCTAACCTTGGTTTTCAAATGACACAGAAATACATTCCCACTAGAGAAATTTTAGAAAAAATACATAAAAAGAAGCAAGAAAAGCGCTCACATAGCCTCCCAGAGATAGCCCCCCTGGACAGGAATGTGGGATTACACTGTTTTGCAATCTACTTTTTCGCTTCTATCATAACCATTGTCCCTTAATATTTAATATTCTTTAAAAAACTTCCCCCAGTGAATTCACGGGATTCTATTCCCAGAATTTTGCTGCAATTATTTAACCCCATCTCATATTTTTGGGCATTTTAGGGTGTTTCCAACTTTTTCTTTTTTTTCTTTTTGCACTTTTAAATTAACATATAATGTATTATTTGTTTCAGGGGTACAGGTCTGTGATTCATCGGTCTTACACAACTCACAGCTCTCACTATAGCACATACCTTCCCTCCAGCTTTTTCTGATTATAGAGGGTACTGAGATCTTTTTTTCTATTATATGATTTTTTCCTATTCTTTCCTATCTGTGTTTTCTATTTGTTCTATCTCTCCTATATATATTTGCATTAGTATTCTAAAATATGAAAATAACAATATAATGATGTCGTGTAACAAAGTGACATGTTATTTTCTTTCCTCGGGAAAAAAAAATCATCAAAAATAGAATTAATGAGTGAGATCAGGGTGGCCTAGCTGTACCTTTTCTGAATGGTTTTTTGCAAGAGGTACAGAGAAAAAACAACAACAACACCGAATTTCGCTGCTTTTGGTGGGGAACCCACTGTGGAGATGCGATTCTCAGAAGAAAAGAGAAAACCCTCACCGTTGTTTTGGTGATTGACTGACTAGAAGTTTCTGTTTAGACAACTGCGTAGCTCCCCAAGGGCTCTCACGTAAGGAGATAGGTTTGTATACGTATGAGGTTCTGAACACAGACACCGACAGCCGGGGAACCCCCCAGGACCTGGCCAAAGGGAGATCAAAACAAATTCAAGGAGGTAGAAAGGATTAATCGCGAATTGTCATTTGGTGGGTCAACAATCATATTGCTATAGTGTTCAGAAAGCTCGAGAGCACATGAAGGAGTTACAAGTAACATTCAGCTGCTCGCTTCCTCATGCAGAACCGGGATCGGACATTGCAGATGGTACAGCTGTGTCGCCAGCTCTCAATTTCAGTAGAGTTTTGAGGCGAATGCCTGTGTGACCTTATTCTCATTGATTGTATCTGCATTACCCACAAGCAATGAGAACACTGCTGTCTCATTGAGAGGGAGTTGATGTTTTTAGTTTTAGCTTACTTTACACTAAGTAAGATGGGGAATTAGAGATATGATTAAAAATTTAGAGAAGACTCCTAAAGCATTAATCAGACATGTAAGAAAAAAAAAACTTTAAAAAGAAAAACGTTAGGCTGGAAAATAGAAAAAAAGAAGCTAAAAATATCTCAGGTTCCAACTAACCTATTCTAACACGTGTCAATTAAAACTGAAACTTTGTTTATAAAAAAAATAAAAATTTAAAAAAACCAAAACAAACAAAAAAAACCTGAAACTTACCAGCTCTGTAAAAAAAAACCAAAAAAACAAAAAAACAAAAAAACAACGACAAAAACGGTCCCCTGGACTGGGAGTCTGTTTTAAACTCATTGCACAATGCAAGTTCCGTGATCTTTTTAGCTCTTACCTCTCCTTTCTGGAAGGAAGCAGCCAAACAGGGAATGTCTTCGGAGTACATGGAAAGAGGTGCCAGGAAAACAGAACAAGCTCACACAATGTGAAGACGAGAACTCCCCTGGGCACCCCCGTGGCCCTGAGTCACCTGCCCTTCCGGTGTTTGAAGCGTGAGTGCCTTTCATTTCTTCTGCATTCTGGAGCCCTGGGTGTTCCTAGGCAATATTCTATCCTTATCTCTTTATTTCAGAGCATCAAATCAGTAGCTTGAGGACCTATTGGTATTGGGCTTCACATTTAAATTCCAGCAGAGAGATTGCTTAGCAAACTGGGCAATTGCTGATTTTGTGGCATGATTTTGTCTTTATCTGCGCACACAATTGGCATGTGAGATGGGGACTGCATTTCGTTTCATTGACTCTGAGGGCTTCCAGGCCTCTCTTTCTCCCCACCTCTGTCCTGCTTTCTTTTCCTTGTTCCCCTCTCGGGGTTCTTTCAGGAGCGAGGAGGGAGAATCAGATCTGTGCAGGAGAGAGACGACGTCTGTGTCCGCGTGATGGAGAGAGGTATCGGGGAGGAAGGCATGTTCGAATCAATTCCTGAAGGGTTTGTAGGATTGTGGCAGACGGATGAGGCCAGCAACAGTGAGGTTGATGAGCCAAGCTGTGGGTGGCGGGGAGGGAGGGGTTGATGAGGCTGGTACCTTGAAGTGAGGGAGGGCTAGGGGAAGAGCGGGCCAAGGAGCTGGGAATTTTATGTTTTTGGCACTTTAGCCTGCAGGGATGTGGCTCATGGTCCGACAAATGTTAACGAAAAGCTCTCGTGTTTGCATTTTTGAGGCTCTCCCAAGCTTTCTAAGGCAGATGGAGAAGCTACTAACCAGGCGTCCGGGTTAGCCACGCGGGTCACCCAAACACTGCCTTAAAAACACCCGGATAGAACACCTCACTTCTACCCAGCTGGGAGATTGTTTTGTTAAGATCAATTTTCTCTGTCATGAGCCTGTGTATATCATTGAAATGACATTGTGGGATCCAGTCTGCTTTTGTGATGTAAATAATATCTGCTTCCCCTTCCTTCTGGGGACACCATAGGGGCTGGGAGTCCCTAAGAGGTGATATGACCAGACCCCAGATGAGAGCTGGGGGTGGGATTGGAAAGGCCCTCAAAGGCCTGCAGGGACCTGAGTCCTTCCCACACCTGGCCCCAGTGAGATCAGTCTTCAGAGTAAGTGTGTGTGTGTGTGTGTGTGCGTGCACGCACGTGTTTACCCACCAACAGGCCAACAGCGAGCACTGTGCAGACCTCAGGATGCAAAGTTGCAAAGTGGAAGGTTCCAGGCCAGCTGGGTTTGGAAGCTGGTGTATCTTTTCCACAAGGGAACACCTTCAAACTAACCTTTGTACCCACAAACCAAAGCGATTTATTGTTAACCTCTGTAATCCTGTGAATCTCCAGGCAAGATAGGAAAGCAGCATTGGGCTCTCATTAAAACAGAGCTGGGTGAAAAATAAAAACTAGCCCTAAGTTTCTCCTTCTTTTTTAGTCTCTACACTGTGCATCGAGGCACTGTGGCTCCGGGGAGGGTGCCAGCTGTTGTTGGCTGAAACTGTTACAGAAATTCCCAGGGTGGTTCTTTGCAAACAGGCTCCCAACTAGGAAGGCGGCATCTGTCCTCACCCCTCTACATGGAGATGAGGTCATTGCACGGGGGTTTAGAGGAGCCCCAAGTTTAGCCTTGTGAAAAAGAAGGATCCATCGTTTTTATATGCACTCTCTTAAGCAAAGCTCCCTCAACCTGCCTCGCCTTCTGCAGGCCACAGGACAGCTGGGTACCCCAGGTTACCTTGAAATGGATGTCTCAGTAAATAAGACCCAAGATTGGCTTTTAAATAAGACCCGGTATTCATTCAATACTGGAGAGGGTTAAGTCACAAAGAAAGAAAGGAAAGAAAAGAGGGAAGGGAAGGGAAGGAAAGAAAAGGAAAGAGAAAAACCGAGTGTAAATGTTGGAAAGACAGCCTGAGTTTATGGTTTAGTGAAATTGTTTTGTCCTAGAGTAACAGTAAGGAAGTTAAAGTGAGGACGGATCACTTTGGCTTATATAATGCACCGCCTGTCTGTCTATCAATGCGGGATGTTTTCATAAACTGAAGACAGAGGCAGAGTTGAAAGGGATTGCTGTTCTCAGCTCCAGTCAGCTTGGTTGTTTCGAGCACGGGCGGCAAGCCCGAAGACCCCAAAGACCAGGTGGGAGGCTGGGGTCGGTGGAAGGGCTGGCAGAGAGCGCGGTTTTGGCTCTAACTCATGGGGCCATGCAGAAACTGGGCTAGTATGACCATGTCAGCCAGGGTTATTGTTTTTTGTTTTGTTTTGTTTTGTTTTTTGTTTTCTTTTGTTTTTGTTTTTGTTTTTTGTTTTGTTTTGTTTTGTTTGTTTTTGTTTTTTTGTTTTAAAGATCAGGATTTTTATGTAAAGTCTCCTGATTTTCAAATGCTGGCAACTACTAATTCATTTAGAACAGACAAGCAGCGCATAGCTCCTGCTGCCTTTACCCCACCAGCCACCTCTGGTTCAGAGGCTGTTAAAGACTGACTCACAGAAAAGTCATAGAAATGGAGCCCTCTTGGACTGCACTCATGCCACAGTGACCCAGTCCTTCTCAATCAGATATGCTCACCTGGGGAGTTTCAGAAACCGCACACCTGCCCAGCACACACACAGACTAAAATTCTTGGAGAATGAAACCTAGGAGTGTACCTGATTTTTAAAAAATATTTTTATTGTCGCAAAATATCCATAACATAACATTTACCATTGTAGCCATTTTTAAGTGTAGATTTCAGTGGTTTTAAGTACATTCACACTGTTGTACAAACATCGCCACCATCTGTCTCCAGACTCTTTCATTTCTCCAAACTGAAACATGGTCCCCATTAGACACTAATTCTCCAAGCCCCCCCGCCCCAGCCCTGGCAAGCACCAGCCTACTTTCTCTCTGTGAGTTTGATCCCTGTACGTACCTCATCTAAGTGGAGATACAATATTGTATCTGGCTTCTTTCACTAAACATCATATTTCCAGAATCTTCCATGTGGTTGTAGGTATTGGAACTTACTTCCTTTCAAAGGTGAAAAATACACTGCATTTTGTTATGCGTTTATCTATGGATGGACATTTGGGCTGCTTCTTCCTCTGGGCTATGATGAACAGTGTTGCTCTGGGCATGGGTTTATAAATATCTGTTCGAGTCCCTGCTTTCAACTCTGGACACTCCAGTTTGTAAAAGGCCACTGCTGATTGAGTATTTGGGTTCTCTTTTAGAAGCCCTCCTGTAATGGGGCCCCCATCTCCCTGCACCACCCCACACCCTCTGTTACACTGCACTGCCCAACTGTGTCAGGCGAACAGCTAGTCTGGTTTCTAGACTCTACTTAAACTGGCAGATAAAGAATTAGCTAAGACAGACTGGCTAGCTCATCAAATCCATGGGGGATGCTGAGGGACTGGGCTCAGGGGTAACTGGGACAAGCACACTCTACTTTGGATGCTACCACTGGACACTTGCTGGTGCCTTGACTGGATTCTCCCACTGGACTCTGGCCCAGAAGATCCCTGCTACACCAGCTTCACACCCACTGAATGTTTGAGTTGGTTGTGACCACACCAAATATTTCCTAACAAGCCCCCCGCCTGTCTAGGGAAGCCCCTAGATGCAACGTCCTGGGCAGGAACATCTGAGTGACCTTGATTACCCCATAAGCCCAAGCTCTGGGTGCTTGGGACCAGGTAGAGGGAATATATGGGACCTGGGCTTTCTTGAATGGTAGTGGGAGCCCTACCCGCCACATGGCTGGAGACTGAGTAAGAAGAGGATTCCTGATCAGTGCTAAGCTGGAGCTTACCAGAACATGTGGGCCTCTTCCCAGCTCCAGGTTCAGGGGAATCTCAGGGGTAGCTTGGGATGAGCCATGGTGGGGGGTATTTACACATAACACAACAAATCAGGGCTTTTCTTTCCTCCCTTCCTTCCTTCCTTTCCTTCTTTCTTCCCTCCCTCCCTTCCTTCCTTTCTTTCTTTTTCTTTTTTTCCCCCAGAGGGCCAGTTTAAGAGCACACCGATGGTTTGTAGACCAGATAACCCAAGTGACATGTGTCAATTATCCAGGGAAATAACTAGTGATTTCTGCAAATTAGATCACTGAACTGAGTTGAAGGAAGGAGAGAGAGCGTGAGTGAATGTGTGAGTGCACATGAAGTCTGGATGTACATTTGTAGGTCTAAACACAGCTGAGAACAATGCCATCCAATAGAAATATGATTCAAGCTACATATGGGTATAGACTTTTTCTTTCTGGGCGCCTGGGTGGCTCAGTCGGTTAAGTGTCTGCCTTCGGCTCTTGTCATGATCCCAGGGTCCTGGGATTGATCCCTGCAACAGGGCTCCCTGCTCAGTGGGGAGTCTGCTTCTCTTTCTCTTTCTCCCCCTCCCCCACCTTGTGTTCATGCTTTCTCTCAAATTAATAAATAAAATGTTTTTTAAAAAGAAAACTTTCTTTCACTTTTTATTTATTTTATTTTAATTTATTTTAAAGAAAGAGATGCAGGGCTGGCCAAGGAGAGGTAAAAATCTCAAAAGCATATCACTCATCCTCATTCATTTTACTTTCCAAATGCCTCCTCTGCATTCAGTCTAAACACAGTCTTTTAATGCCCAGACCCAACCTTGTACTTTTTACATTTTCAAATACCCAAACTGAATCTTCTATTTTTCACTTTCTTCTCTACACGTACAGATATATGTCATGCTAAATTTTCTAGTAGCCATATTAACAGTGAAAAGAAACAGGCAACATTAATTTGAATAATCTATTTTATGTAACCCATCCTCCAGAATATTTCCATTGCAGCACATAATCAATATAAAATCCTTAAGGAGATAGTTTACATTTTTTTCTTTATAGCAAGTCTTCCAAATCCAATGTGCATTTTACACCTGCAGCGTATCTCAGCTCCGTTTAGCTACGTCTCATGTGCTCAACGGATATGCGGGGCCAGTGGCTGCCATATTAGACCCTGTAGGCTGAGAGTAGTTGGAAGCATGCTGAACTATGGTCTTCGAACCATCCCTCAGGGGTGGATTATGAAGGACAGATATGCTCCTCTCTTACAGATGAGGACATCAGAAATCCCAAAGTTGCAGAAAAGTGAGTTATGTATGCATCTGCCATTCTTTGATTGATTCAGGTGAAGGTCGGGTCATTTAATACAGATCCTACCTTATGAATGAATCATAGATATTGCTAAGATGTTGAATATGACTTTAAAAACATGAGCATGTGTGGAATGAGTGGGGAGGAGACAGGACAGCTGAGTCCTCCGTGTGAATGCAGATGGCAACGGAACCTCACAGCCTTGCCAGATCCCTTCTTGCCTCTTTCCTCTACAATGTATCCCTGCCCACTGAATGACAGAGACCCTGTTTAAGTACCCTGGTAGAAACAGGTGCCATCTATGTTGTCAGTAGGAACATAACTTGGGAGGCTAGTTCGACAATGGCTAGACGAATTTTGCTAAGAATAATCTTAGGAAAATCCTCTACACATGCAAAGATATATATGCAAGGTTATTCACTCAAATATTGAAAACGACTAAAGTGTTCATTTAGGAGGGTCTGGGGCAGTGAATTATATATAATATGTCCATTCTGTGGAATGCTTGGCAACCACTAAAAATGTGATCTGTGTGTATTTTTAAATAAATAGATTATTTATTTATTTATTTATGTATAACTGACTTAAAAAGAGTCACAGTATTGCAAAAACACAGGAAAATGTAAGTTGCAAAGCAAGCTGACTAAAATACCATCTTTGTAAGAAAGGAGAAAAAAAAGCCTTTTTTCTGCCTAGGTACTGAAAAGAAAATTTGGAAAACATACAGTCAGGTTATCTGAGGGTGTGGGGCTATAATGGGAGACTTTAGGGAGGGAGTTTTACTTTCTTTTGCTTTATATACATGATAATGTTTGAAATTTTATAAGGAGCATGAATTGTTCCTATAATCATAAAAAGACACAAAATAGTAAGTAGATGCACAATATTTTACAAAAATACCCAGTGCTATTGAAGCTATGGGGACACACTTCTTGGACCCTACAGGTAGGATTGCAAATTGGTCCCTTCTTGGAAGCACCCATTTGCCAACATGCAACCAAAGCCTTATCGATATGATAGCCTTCAGTGTGTGACTGCCCCTCTGGAAATTACCCCAGGATAAACTGATAGAGAGATTTATGTGCAAGGATGTTCGTCCCTGTGTGAAATACAGTGGGGGGAAGAATGATACATTTCTCTCATAGGAAGTAACTTCAGTAAAAATCTCAATCACAGTGGCATCCAGGCCAAAATGGTGAGCTAGGAATCTATCTATGGGCATAGAAAGCTGTCCATAGTCTATAGTTAGAGGAATAAGGCAGATGGCAAGACGGTTTGTATACTTCAATTCTGATGTGTATCAGACATTTGATTGTATGTACATAGTACCTCTGTGGAAAAGAAAATATCTAATAATATGTATCAGGGTATTGTTACCAGTGGCTTTCTTGGAGTGGTGAGATTATAGACAATTTCTGTTTTCTTCTGTAGTCTTTTCTTTTTAAATATTTTATTTATTTGTTCACTTATTTGGCACAGAGAGAGAGCACAAGCAGGGGGAACAGCAGAGGCAGAGGGAGAAACAGACTCCCCGCTGAGCAGGGAGACCTATGTGGGGCTCCATCCCAGGATCCCAAGATCATGACCGGAGCTGAAGGCAGATGCTTAACTGACTGAGCCACCCAGGCGCCCCTCTTCTGAGTTCTTGTTGAAATGGTCTTATTATTTCCAACAGTAATGAAGATCTCTCTCTCTCTCTCTCTCTCTCTCTCTTTTTTTGCCACAGAAGCCAGTTTCAAAATCTCCCTCTGTTTCTCTCAGAACATTCTGAGGTAGAAATAGTCAGTTGGCCATTCTGGCATCCCTGAACCATCATCGCACTGGCATGGGGCCTGGGCTAGGATCCACTCTCTGGAAATCTTATTTCAAAGGCTTTAACACTATTTCAGTTGCTGCTAATCAGGGCAGGTCGTTAGACCTAGAATGGCCAAGTAGAACCAACGAATCCTCATAATGGGGATCTTTCCAAATTCTGTGTGTGTGTTTTAAATTAAAAATGAACTTAAACCATTTTTTTCCTCAGCTGGGGGGAATCATTCCAATTGAAGGGGCTACCGAGGGTTATTCATTATTGCTGCCCACACTAGAAGCAAGCAGGCCTCTTCTGAAAGCCACGGCAAATGTTTTCCAAATGAAAGTAGTGATTTTTAGAATCTGAAGTGTGGAAACTTTCCCGCATTCCAAAGATTTGCAGACAACCCACGACATGAGAGATCAGTGGACTGTCCCTTGTCTTGGTGAACCGTCTTCCAGACTTAAGAGTTTAGTATGGGGGCAGCAGCGTGTGGAGATCAGGCAGGGCTCAGAAGACATGACTTCTTTATTTCATCCAATTAAGCACTGGGGTGAGGTGGGATTCCTTAGGTTTAATTAATTTTCAAAGATAGGGTCACCCCTGTCTTCCTGCATGGAGTCACAAAGCTTCCAGGCCTGAATAATACCCCTTCGCCTGATGAGGGTAGGGGGAGAAAGGCAGGATTGAAGACCTGGGCCTGGCAGAGGCCCCCGCAGGCCTTCAAACATTGAGGTCAGCAGGGCTGATCATGGGGCACCGCTCAGTCCAGCCCCAGGCCTGCCTCCCCTCTAGTGGGGCCAGATTCCCTCTGCTGCACTCCGCTGTTGACCCCAGGCCCTTAGCACAGGCCTGGCAGGAAACAACACATTCAATAAAATGCTTAGTAACGGTGCCAAGCCCTGTTGTTGCTGCTCAGCGGCTACTATGCACCATCTCTATTATTAGAGGTTACTTAAAAGAAAGATAAATGACTCCAGCACCCCTACGGTCTCCATCCTGCCTTCTTCCAAAGTAAGTAGCCCAACGGAATAAGACTATTTCCTTCTGACAGAGGCGCTGCTGCTGCTTCTTCATTTGAACAAGTGTTTCTGTTGAGGGATATTCCTGTCACAGGCTGCAATTTGCTCCAGGCACCGTCCCCCGGGGCCAGATGACTACATGCACAAGCACTATCTCGAGAACTGATTGTCCTGTTGGCCCCCAGCAGACAGCTGCCCAGTAGCGGGGTCCTGCAGGGACAGCTGAGCCCCATCCCCGTCTCACTGGCAGGGAGAAGCCCTGCACCTTGGCGGGAGCCTCTCCCAGGCCCTACTGAGTCCTCTTTGGCCTCCCAGTGCAGAGGATGACTCAGCCAGTGATTTCATTCACCCAGCCTGGTGTTTATGCCTTTTGCCACAAACCAGTTGATACTGTTCGGAGCTGTCCTGAGCTGATGCCACGTGAGGGCGGGGTGGGGGGAGGGGCGGGGGTGGAGAATGTCATCCATCAGCTTGTGGCCTCTGGGTCCAAAACAGCTGAAATGTTGTGGCTTCTGAGGAGCTCACTGTCTGCCAGTCAGTGGGTGAGAGAAGGAACATCCCAGTGCCCGTTCTCCCTCCCTCTCAGCCTTGGAGAAGCATTCTGGCCTCCGGGGGGACTGCACACAGTCGCAGTGGGTCCTGACTGGGCTCTGAGAGCCAGCTTGGAAGGATGGAGCTAGCACAGGGCTCCGGAGGAGAAACCCCACAAAAGATACCCTTGGGGGCAAGTTAGAGCCAGAAGGAGCTGGGGGGATTGAGAGGGCAGCTTTGCTCATTCCAAATGGATCTCTACGTGGCACCGTTCAGCGCCGGCACGGGCTCATTCATGAATGGCAAGAGAAGGCTGAGCGCATGCCGTTGCTTTCTAAACAACCATCGGCAGTTTACATAATCCCGCAAATCATGTCTTTCCAGACAGTGGGGAAAACCATACAAGAAAGAACAACAACCCCCAGGACAGTAGGCGCTGTGCTAACAGTTTACACACACAGCCCCATTTACGCGCTGTGAGGTAGCTCCTCAGACTACTGGATCTTACAGAGGACCGTCCAGGGTCAGGTGGCCAGGGAGTGGACTGACCCACTGTGAGGCCCACCCATGGGGTGGCGGGCATCTAAGGATTTCCAGGGCAGAGAAGAAAGGAGGGAGGGAGAGGAGATTGGAACACAGCCCTCCTGGGTTTCTAGGAGAAGAGGGGGACAATGGAGTGATTCCCTGCTCCTGTCCTTCCCGTGGTGGGGGGCACAGCACCAGCGGCATCAGCACTCCCCCCAAGCCAGATGATTCTGTGATCAGAGCTGACAATTCTCCCTCTAAGTTGTTGTGGGTCTGTGTGGATAGAAAACAGTAAAGGGGTAAAGGGCATCTTCTGGTGCTGTCACAGGCCCTAGAGCCATGGGTTCCATGGTCATGAGTGGTATCAAAAGTTGTCTATTAAATGGAAGGCTGTGGGGTCCAGCTTTACGTTTTTTTCTCCACTGGTGGTGAGTGCAGTGAGAGTTGTCGGTTTTACGTCCTGCCCAGGACTGTCTCTGATAGAGCAAAAGTCTGTGAGGAGCCAGAACTAGAGGGGGCGTGGGGCGGGAATGACATCAGCAGAACCTGCCGGAAGCAAGCAAATGAAACAGGGACAGCAACAACAGGATACGCCCCTTGAGGGGTAAGCCAGGTAGATACCACCATAGCGAACGATCTTCAAAAGTTTTCTTTACTGATTCCTCATCTGTCTGACTGTATTTTTAAAGATCTGAATTGGAAGATACTTAATGATCACTGCCGCGAAAAGCTGTTTTTGGTATTTTGTTTGTTTGTTTGCCTGGTTGCTCGCAGTGACAGAAGGACCAGGGACGCAGTGTCTCCAAGGGTGCGGGCTGTGTGACATCTGCCTTCTGTTCCAACCACATACCCCTGTATCCCTGTCTGCACAAGCAGGGGGAGCATGCTGTCCTGCCTTATCGCAGCCGCCCCGGGAGCCGGAAACGTCGGAAATTACTGTGTGCTGGGACTGGTGGAAACCTCACTATCACACTGAGGAGACATGTTCTGCATAGCTCGACCAGATCCGAGGCCGGAAAAAGAGGAGAGGTTGGGGGTACCACAACCTTGCCTGCCCAGGAGGAGGAAGGAAATGCACGGTCTCCCTCTTCCAGATAAAGCTTTATGTCCTTCACTGCCTGGCTTCTACAACTTTCCTTAACCAGCCTCAGCTTTCTTAGTGTTTACCTCTTTGTGCTTCTTTGTTCTCGTCAGTAGAATGGTGTAATCAGAGCACCCCAAAATGAAGTCACGCATGTAAAAATGCTTAGAACACAGCTTGGCACCCGGTAAATGGTGTTAGCTCCGGTCAATAGTGTTATCATTGTTATTCCTAGTTGTGATGCTCTATCACTTGCCTGCCCCCAGGTGAATTAGCTTCTCCTTCTCTCACTTTCTCCCTCCTTCCTGCCCCCACCCCCAGCACAGATGAGTGTTCTAACCTGACCTTGTTATCTTGGAGTCTCCAGGTTGTGTACCACTTGGTCATTCTCTAAGGAGGTATCTGGATTACTTAGAAGCTGCTGGGACACGACAGCACTTTTTCTTTCTTTCTTTCTTTCTTTCTTTCTTTCTTTCTTTCTTTCTTTCTTTCTTTCTTTCTTTCTTTCTTTTTTAAGATTTTATTTATTTATTTGACAGAGAGAGCAGGAGAGCACAAGCAGGGGGAGCAGCAGAGGGAGAAGCAGGCTCCCTGTTGGTCCTGGGATCATGATCTGAGTCAAAGACAGACCCTTCACCGACTGAGCTGCCCAGGCCCTCCCACGGTAGCCCTTCTTGATCCCGGTGCTCCCTGTCTACAAGCGTTTTCCCAGGCCCCATCACCTACCTCTGACTGTGACTCCCCGTGCAGGGCTCAGGGAGCCTGTCCTCTCTCCTGGGGCTTGGTGGCAGCCAGCACTCATTCCTGCTGATCAGGCCCTTGGAAAATCACTCACATCCATGAAAAATATGTGGCAACAAGATGCTGACATTGTTGAGAAAATCAGAGCCCATGAGCATCAGAACACCCAGCGTCTACGTGGACAGGGTAAAGGTGTCCCAGAAGAGACAGTCCCTAGGACACTCTTTGCCCTTGTGCGTCAGATGTCTGCTCCCTCGCCTTCTGCCGGTTGCTTTCTGAAACTCTGATGACAGACATGTCACCCTCGGAGGCTCTCTCAGAGGGTTTGCTGCACCTCTGCCGCTCCCTGCCACCAATCTGGGTCTCCCTCAGGGCTGGGGGAAAGTTCCGGTGGCTGAAATGCAGCTGGGCCCCTGGTGGGGAACTGGCCCTGAGTCTGCCTTTTCTCAGTGCGGCTCAGAGGGGCAGCCCGAGGGCTGGGCACAAAGGTCAGAGATTTTCCAGGAGGCAGGAAGCATGGGTTCATCTCTCGCCACAATTCCTTGTCCAGGACATTCTAGTCCCACCAACAAACCAAGGAAGTACCTTTGCTTCCTCCAAGCAGGTATTGTCCCTGGCAAGGCTGCCTCTGACTACCTGTGTGGCCTTGAGCATGTCTCTTGAACTTCCCGGCCCTCCATTGCCTTATTCAGTGGGGGAGAGGGTGGATAGATAATCCCCAGGTTCTCTTGCCTCATGAGCACTCTGTAGGCTTTAAAGAGAGGATCTGGCATGGGTGGCTTTTGTCCCCGGCGGTGGCCCACCTGTGTGCTCTGGCCTCTGTGGTCATTGATGAAGGCTGAGTGAAGGAGAAACGCACTCCCTTCGCTTTCCATCCAGGTGATGTCCTCCCTGGAGCACCAAGCAGCCTGTAGTGTTTAAAGATGTGGACTATTGACCTAATCGCCCTGTGCTCAGGGCCTGAGCTCTGGCCCTTCAGCTGGACACAAAGGGGAAAGTTCTCTGATGGAGCAGCTAATCCCCTGTGAACAGAAAGAATTTGGCTTCTTTCTTTTTTTTTTTTTTAAGATTTTATTTATTTATTTGACAGAAATCACAGTAGACAGAGAAGCAGGCGGGGTGGGGGGGAGCAGGCTCCCTGCTGAGCAGAGAGCCGGATGCGGGACTTGATCCCAGGACCCTGAGATCATGACCTGAGCCGAAGGCAGCAGCTTAACCCACTGAGCCACCCAGGCACCCTGGCTTATTTCTGATTGGGCATTTCAGCTTTTAAGCTGGGCTTAGTTCAAAAGGACAGAATGGGAAGGGCTTGAAGAAGTCATTTGCCGAATCTCCACAAATAACGAGGCCAGCCTGTGGGTAGCTCATGGACTTACTACTCCTTTTCTGCACCTAAAATGTGGTAAGATAAGCTGGACCTTGCCTGAAAAAAAGGATGTTTTCCTTTCAACTAAAACCTGCTTGAAAAAAAGTGAATTTGCGTTTTAGAAAAATATGACATTTTTTAAACTTTTGCTTCATGAGCCCCCTTCCGTAAAGGGGGTGATCTTATTGGAGATTTCCTGAGCGTGCAGAAATGGAAGGGGTAAGACATGAGGAGGACAGTGCCTTCTGGAAGAGATGCACTTTCCTAACAGATGTGCTCTGTGCCGTGGTGAGAAAAGGCATTGGTGTAACCGCTCTTACTGGACATCTCCTTGTCCTCAGCAAGTTCACGAAGCATCCTTGTGTAGTGAAAAAAAGAAAAAAAACCTTTTTTCTTGCTGGTTTCCTTTATACTCTGCCTTCTTTAGGCTCCAGGAGGTCTAGCTAGTGGGCTGAGGCTTTGAGTATTGGTGGTTAACTTAGACCTAGCCTCTCCTACATACTAGGGAAGTCCACAAAGACTGAGTGGGTGACCCTGAACTAGAGGGGTGCGTGAAGCACTATTGTTAATAATCGGACCTTTGGGAAATTGCTTGGAAATTGCTTTGGGAAATTACTTTCCATGCTTGGAGCGTACCTCTTCCTTGATGGGGGCACTTACCCCATATATTTCGCAAGGTTATATTTTCAGACCTGGTGTAATCAGCTTCCCTTAAGGAGAATATCTGTAAATAGACCATCACTACGGGCGAGGTAAATCCCACAGTGCATTTGATGTGCTCTCTGTTTACCGATTGTTCACCTGACCTCCCGCACTTCTAACAACGTAACTTCTCAGGGCTGTGTGCCTTTACCGCTTAGGTTCCATTCTCCCCAACCACTGGGATTGCTCGTTGGTGGTCGGCCGGGTGCAGGGGTCTCTTGGGGCTGCAAGTCACGTGTTCCTTATCTTGCTTCTGAGGCCTGATGGACTTTTCTCAAGGAGCCTCCCTTATTCCTTCTCTTCTTCCCCAGTACCTTCAAAGACCAGGTTAAATTTGTTCCTTCTGCATTTTTGCTCGCTTTAGCTAAAACCAAGTAAGGTGGGCACATCAGCTAGCTCTTTTGCACATGACATAGCGTTGCAGATCTGAAAGATCCACAGTCTACCCCATACATGTCTAGGCTTAAACACTGTACCTGCTCCAGGCTCGGTCCTGCCACAGACTTATGTTGGGAGGTCTAGCTTTCGTTATGTATATAATTACCTTTTTTCTGTTTCATCCTACAGGACTCTTGGATGCTAGTTGATGCAATTTTTCAGGATGTCATCTTATAAGGAGCGAGTCTGCTAATCTTGTGTAGTGCCATGGCCAAGAGACGCTATGTGTAGATCGATAACTTAAATAGTTTGATGAGACTCAGAACAGCCCAGTGGGTTCTGGTTAAATGCATTCATAATCCTTAGCAGTTCTAGAAAGCATGGTTTTCTCAGTTAAGTAAAAAAAAAAAATCACACATATTATTACCTTTTCTATAAGGCATGGGTACTTACTCTGAGTTATAAGTAGAGACCGGAGGCAGGGAGCCCATCCACCCCTTCTTGCCCTGTTCTTTCCTGTGTCTTTTGGAATGATGGTGGCATATGGTGATGGAGTTGGGACTGAGGGGAGAACTGTTTATTTCTAATCTCCCGGAAATATTTTTTTTCAGGGAACATCTGATTAGGTTTTGATTTAGCTGTTGAGTTTTTACTTTGGGTTCCTGGTCAAGCAAGACAAGCAAGGATAGGGATTAACCTGGCAGAAAATCTCCATTCAAATTTACTTTTTAATTTTTATTTATTTATTTATTTTTCCCCATTCAAATTTACTTATTCCAAAAGCCTGTGACTTTTCTGATGGCAGAGTCTGGGAAGAACGAGAAGCTCTTTCCTGAAATGGGTTGGTGCATAAGGGTTTCTCTCTGTCATACCCTCTCCTGCCTCCTCCTTGAGGAAACAGACACTTAACCAACATGGTGGGGAAGGCCATTCCATCCTTCCAGCATTGGGCACCACTCCCTCCCCCACAACACGTTCCCAGATGAATGCTCACCATTCTTAAGTGCTTACCTACCTCAGATAAACCAACATGGATACAATGAAGTCACCTCAGGTTTTCTTTCCTTTTCTGCAGATTAAAGGGAACACTTTCTCTTTTATTAACCCCCTGCCTTTAAACAGTGGTTGGATTTCATTAATAACTACGAAATGTTTAAAGATTGCATATGAGCAAGTCAACATTCCAAATTCTTTGTAACATCACCAGTCACCCAGAGCAGCTGTCTTCGCCTCTCAGAATGATGTCCTAGGTCATAACTTCCTAGGAGAAACTTCCAACCTTGTGGGAAGAATGGGGAGAAGCTCATAGCTAGCTGTATGACACTTTTTAAGCCTCTGTCCACTGAGTCGAAAAATCCCATCCTTTTGAGAGGGATGTTGATATACAAAATAATTTTGTGACCAATGTATTTCAAACTCATTTTTAGAGGAGGAAATAGTCAAGAGGCCCATCTTGGCTGAGACAGAATTCCTGAAACTGACAGCCACCCACTCAGGTTGGGTCCTTATATTTCTGCCTCAAGCCTGTTCATTAGATCACTTTACAAATCAGGAAGCCGGCTTTAAAAACTTGGAACTCTGGTCACATTTAACTACTAAACTTCATCCCGAGAATCTGAATCCACCAGCGCACTGAGACTTTTTTTTTTTTTTTTTAAGTAGTCTCTGCCCTCAGTGTGGAGCCCAGCAAGGGGTTTGAACTCTGGACCCTGACATGAAGACCACCTCAGCAGAGATCAAGAATCAGAGGCTGAACCGACTGAGCCACCTAGGCGCCCCACCGGGGCATTTTTATTAACAAACAAATCAGAGGAAAACGTTAGGTCTTTAAATGTTTTATTTTGTTGATTCTTCACAGAGCAACGAAACAAAGTTAGAGATAAAATAAAATGCCAGTTAAACTCGGCTACTACCAACAACCAAAAACCTTAAACAGAGACTTCAAAGCAAGCTGCCGAAAGATCATAAAAGTATCTCGGGTGGAATAATTTGTGAACGACTGTAACAAATCAAGACCGGTCATCCAGGCAGTTCTTCAAACGTAAAGCTGCGGGAAGACCTGCCCAGAGCGAGCCCTGGGCAAAGACCCCTCGCGCAAAGGGGCAGGCAGAAAATGCCATCCCGCGGTGGCCACCGCAGCGGGGACCCGCCGAGCCGCGGGGGGTGGGGGGTTGGGGCTCAGGTCCTCCTCTGTGTCTTTTAATGAGAAAGTTAATTAGCGATCGTGCTTTCAGACAAGACTGGCGGCGACTGCGAAGTGCCCTGTTACCTATTTTAGTAAACCGAGAACACCACCTGCGTCAAAAGGGGTTGGCTTTTGTTTTTAAGCAAGCTCAAATGTTGGTTACGCTACCTTTGGGGAAGAGGAAACAAAATGGTGAATCTCAAGTTCTAAGTTGTCTTTTTAAGAAGACCCCAGGATTTAGAAGCGAATACTCTTTGCAACAAAACCCCTGCTTATGCGATTCTCAAAAACTGCACTCTAACAGCCACAGTGTAAAAGCGGACCGACTTCCCAACCCAGCACATCCAAGGACGCTGGAGTTATCTACACCTCCCGCGGCACCGCGAGGCCAACCGTCCCGCCGCCGCCGAAGGTCAGTCCGTCTGCTTTGCCCCGGACCATCTGCGCGGACTAATTGGTCTTTCTCGTCTTCCTGAGGTCGGGCAGCCTCCTTTGACAGGGATTGGCCGGTGGGAACAAGGGTGTCTGTAACCTCTGGCTGGGGAGAAGGAAAAGAACCCTTTCCTGCCCGCGGAGAGCAGCCACTTGGCCCCAGACTGGGCAGGTGTCGCCTCTTGGAGCCGTGGCGCGCAAGGAGGGTCCTACCGCCGCACCCAGAGCAAGGCAAAGCCACCGCGCCGTGCCCTAAAATCCGCACCACCCCCGAGAAGCGCGCGACTCGAGGGACCAGGAGAGACGGGAGCTGGGCAAGAGTGGGCTTGGGACCGCACATTTGCTGCCCAAAGCAGCGGGAATCCACTCAGAACCCCCGACGGCCCCCGACGCTCCGTCGAACATCCGCTCGCATCACTTTAATTTCCCCGGGGTGGAAATGGGGAAGGGGGCGCCCCACGGTCCCTTCCTCCGGGCCGGAAGGTTGGAAGTGCCCTCCGTGCTTGGCTAGCGGTCCGCGAGTGCAGGGCGCGCGGGCACGGAGAAAGCCGGGAGGCGGGAGGCCGGGCCTAGGTCGCGCACCCGGCCCGCGCGGGCCCTCACTTGGAAAACTGCGCCTGCACCGCGGCCAGGCCCAAGCCGGCGGGGACGAGGTGCGGGAACTTGCAGACCGCGCAGGTACAGAGGCCCGTGCCGCCCGCGCCGCCGCCGGGGAGCGCGAACTGGCCGCACGGCGGCTCGTCGAGCGCCAGGGACAGGTACTTGGCGGGGCGCAGCGCGTCGGGAGGCCCCACGGCGCCAGGCGCCAGCAGCACGGAGCCGGGCGCGGCGGCCAGCAGGGGCAGGCCGGCCAGCAGCAGGCGCGGCGCCGCAGGTCCCGCGCCCTCGCCCAGCGCGCGGCGCAGCTCCTGCAGCGAGCTGCCCAGCAGCAGGATGTAGTTGCGGGCGAGCAGCAGCGTGGCGATCTTGGAGAGCTTGCGGCCGGGCGCGCCCTGGCAGTGAGCCGCCGAGTAGGGCAGGATGACCTCGCGCAGCGCGTCCATGGCCAGGTTCAGGTCCTGCATGCGCTTCCGCTCGCGGCTGTTGATCTTGCGCCGCAGCTGCTGTTGATGCTCCTCTTTGGCGTCCGCCCGGGAGCCGCCGCCGGCGTGCGCCCCGGGCCCCGCTCCCGCGCCCAGCGGCTCGGGGGGCGCCTCGGGCTTCTCGCGCGCCGCCTTGGGGAGGAGGGGGGTCGCCGTGGAGGAGGAGGAGGGCGGGTGCCGGTAGCCCACCAACTCGTACAGGGAGGCCCCGAGCTGCACGTCTCCGGGCCGCTGTGGCCGCAGCATGGTCGCGGGGGCCGCGTTCACGCGCACCTGGGAAAGCGCATAGTACATCTGGGGGGCGGTGGGGGCGGCCGAGGGCGCCCTTCAGGAACGCCCCGGGGTGGGCCCTTCGGCAGGCCGCCCCTCCCCGCGGACCTGCGCGCGGGGAGCCGATGGCAGGGCAGCAACCAGCTTCCGACCCCTTTAAACCCGGCTTGGGAACCTGCGGGGCCGCGGGCCGCTGGGCGCAGCCAATGGGGGCGCGAGGCCGGGTCCAGGCGCGAGCTCATTGGCCGCCCCCCCTCAGGCCGGCGCGGAGGTGCGGCTGGCAAGGCTCAAGAAGGTTATTGTGAGCGCCAGTGCGAGTGTCACAGGACGCGTCCCCGCCCCCGGGGGTGGGAGGCGGGGAGGGATGGCGCCTTTTGGGGTTAGATGCAGTTGTTCCTGGAGGACTGGTTGCACTGGTGAGGCTGCCTCCTTCTCCTCTCAGCCTCTGCTTTATTGTATACGTGTGCGTATTTGCAACTGTAGTCCAATGCAAGTAACATGATATATACTATCTTAACCATTGTAATGTGACACTTAGCCGCGTTAGGTACTTTCACACTGTCGTGCCACCCATCACAGAACTCCTCATCTTGCAAAACTGGAGCTGGGTGCTCAGTGAGCAGTGACTCACTACCTACCTCTGCGCAGCTCTTGGAAACCACCACTCTTCTGTCTATGCGTTTGACGACTCTGCCTACCTCATTTAAGTGGGATCGTAAAGCTCTTGTCCTTAGGGACTGGCTTATGTCCTCCAGGTGCATCCATGTTGTAGCCTTGTTGGAATTTGCTTCCTTTTAGGGGCGCCTGGGTGGCTCAGAGGGTTAAACCTCTGCCTTCAGCTCAGGTCAGGATCTCAGGGTCCCGGATTGGCCTCCCCCATCCGGATCTCTGCTCAGCCGGGAGCCTGCTCCCCCCACCCCCACCCCCGTTCCTGCCTGTCTGCCTACTTGTGATCTCTCTCTCTGTCAAATAAATGAATAAAATCTTAAAAAAAAAAAAAAAAGAATTTGCTTCCTTTTAAAGGCTGAACGATAGTTCATTGTGTGTGTATACCCTATTTTGTATACCCATTTCTCCTAGATGGACACTTGGGTTGATTCCACATTTTGACTTTGGTGAATAATGCTACTGTGAACATGGGAGTAATATTTTTTTTATTATTTTAAATGTGTGATTTCTGGCCAGGTTTTGAGGACCAAATTTCTAGGCTCAGGGACTAGTAATATGAGAATGGTTAATGCTGGACTCTCTGTCTCCCCTCCATCTGATCGAAAGGTCTTTAAGGGACTTAGGACCTTTGGGGGTCAGGTACCTTTCCTCCCCCAAAGGGACGAGTATTCATTCTACCAGTGACTCCACTCTTGTTGAAGCAAAAACCACACAGAAATTGACCTTTTATCAGAAACAAGCAAGCAAACAAAAATTCACCCATATGCTCGTATCTATTGAGGGTGGGACTGTATCTTTCTCTTCCCCAAATGACATTACTTGGTGGCTCTGGAAGTTTTCTGCCCCAATGCCTGGGGATATTACTGCAGCCTGTCATCATAGGCTGGCAAAGTGGCACGGGGAAGAGGGCTTTGGTATCGAAACCCCTACCACCTGCTAGCCTTCTGTGGCTACTAAAATCTAAATAGTTGGGACGCCTGGGTGGCTCTGTTGGTTAGGCATCTGCCTTTGGCTCAGGTCATGATCTCAGGGGCTCCCCGCTCAGGGGGAGCCTGCTTCTTCCTCTCCCTCTGTCCTTTGCCCCGCTCGTGCTGTCTCTGTCTCAAATAAATAAATAAAATCTTAAGAAAAAGCTAACTAATCAAAATGAAATCAAGTTAGAAATTTAATTCCCTAGTTGCACTAGAGTTGTGCAAGCATTTAGTAGTTCCAAATGGCTAGAAGCTGGGACAGCCTTCATCACAGAAAGTCCTGTTGGACAGTGTAATGTCAAGGATAACAGAAAGAAAATGAGTTTTCCATCTTGGTCCTCTTTGAGGTAAGAAGAGGGATGTCTGTCCACCATGGAAACTGATTTCAGCTCTAGGAGTCTACTGGCTGGCTTGCTAATTTCAGGGCTGGTTTGTTCCCACTTTCTTCCACCAACATTTGCTTCATAGGCTCACTCTGATCTCTGCTTCTGACCTCTAGCTCTGTCCACGACATTCTGCCTATGCCTTGGTTCAACTCCAGTATTACTTTCTTTTTGAAGTCGTGATGATTTCTCATCTTTCCCACATCTTCTCATTTTTGACAAACCATCGATAGCGGGTCCCTGTGGCCTAGATTGTTATTGAAGATCATCTCTGCATTTGGTTGTGATTGTTTTAGGGGCGGGGACTACCGGTTCACTTCTGTATCCTTCCAAAGCCCAGCGCAGTGCTTTGCCACTACTGTGTGTCTGGGGGATGTCTAGGAATGGGTCCCTACCTCACAGGCTCATCCCTTGAGATGTTCAAACTGCCAAAATGTGCTTTAATCCGGGAGTCTCCTGTAGGTTTCATGGAGAGGGAAGGAACATGGGAGGACGCCCCAGCCCTCGGGAGGCCTTGACTTGACAAAGTGTTGAAGAGGTCATGTGGGAGGAAAGACAGAAGCCTGGGTGGGGGGATTGGAGAGGGGAAAGCTGAGTCTCCAAGCAGGAATATACTAGACAGGAAGGAGAGAGACCAAGCGAATCAACCTCAGAAGTTCCAAGCAGGTAAACAAGGTAGTGAATGAGACCAGATTAAGATTCTGATTTCAGAAGCAACTTTCCATGAGACCTTCAGATATCTTCTTAAGTTAAAAACAGTTTTTGGGAACGCCTGTGTGGCTCAGTTGGTTAAGCAACTGCCTTCAGCTCAGGTCATGATCCCAGGGTCCTGGGATCGAGCCCCACATCGGGCTTTCTGCTCAGCAGGGAGCCTGCTTCCTCCTCTCTCTCTGCCTGCCTCTCTGCTTACTTGTGATCTCTCTCTCTGTCAAATAAATAAATAAAATCTTAAAAAAAATCCTGCCATAGATGGTATAACTGAGGCTCCCCAGGGGGTAGTTTCTGGGGTTGGCAGTGTGCCTTCAGACAGGAGAGGCAGAGTTGCACTATCAATGGCTAGCTCCCAGAACTCCCTTCAGCTGGACCAGGCTTCCAGCAAGCCAAGAGGAGGCTATGATGGGGAGGGTTGGTGACTAGGGGAAAGGACGGAAGGGCCCGCCTAGGCCAAGCCAGTATTGATGAGTTGTTGGGTTCCATCCAAGTCCCTGAATATATATGTGTGCTTATTTGCACACCTCAGTGAACTCTGTCCCAGCCCGCTCTGGCTGTGCCCACCTTCACCCTGGGGACCCCTCTGTCCTGCAGTCCTGCTGACATACCATATTGGGGCATTCTGCCTCTGTCCCCATGCTAGGCAGGGGCTCTGGGGCCATATCCTGCCAGCAGGAAGAGGAAGTGAGTGAGAAAGACAGAAGCTAACGCCTGGGACAGAGTGGCCAGACAGCACCCTGGACATTTTCCCCCCACAGGCAGGGGCGCCCCAGGAATCAAAGAGATGGAAAGACACAGGCTGCTCTCCACCTCAAAGGGCCCCTCTTTACTGGGGGTGTCCCTGAGGGTTCCCTTTAGCTCTTGACCTCGCCACATTTCTGTCTTGGGAAGGAGAACTCCCTTCCCCTGGCCAAAGACACTGTCAGCCGGACATGCCGGTCAGTGCGCACAGAAGTGCTCTCCATGAGGGTTCTGGGTGGCCGTGCGGGCCCAGCATGGGCACAGGATTTGGCGCTTGTTGAAACTGGTGACTTGGACGGCCCCTTCTGCTGGACCGGAGCTCCGGTGGCATGCAAAGTGTGACAGCTGGCAAGGGCCAGCAAGTCATTATAGCTCCTGGCAGCGGCCCTGTGGGCTGTCTCGAGGGGAGGCAGCTGCTGTGGCCTCCCACATTCGGGACATACTTAGGGAACAACTTGCATCCGCCATAACAACCACTCTTGTCTCTGCCTAAAGGGGCTTGAGTGTGTGTGTGTGTGTGTGTGTGTGTGTGTGTTAGGGACTCTTTTCACCCCCAGGAGATGTGTGCGTCGGGCTTCCTTTTCCTTGTGTAGAAACCTAAAGCGCCTCCCGCCCATTCCTCCAACCCTGCTGGCCACCCTCGCTTTGGGTCAAGGAGTTCGAACCTTTGAAATGGCAGACAATGGAGACCCGAAGCCTGAGCGAGTGTGTGAGGGGAAATGTGTGTTTGCGATGTGACACCATCCATCCCCTCTCTAAGTACAGACAGACTGCGCCCCCGCAAAGCCTGTCCACCACTCAGAGCTCCCTGTTGTCACTTGAAAGCCTGTCCTCTCCAAGAAGGGCAGTAAGTATAAAAGATTGTCTTTGCAAAAACCTGCTGTTTAAACTGGCTGGAGCGTGGACCTATAATCAAATAACAGAGGCCACTTTTTAAGGTGCTATGTTCTTCTAAGATGGGCAGAATCCTTTGGAAAATTTAAGGGACACACGAGGTGTTGAATTGACACCATCTCTCTGAGAAGTGACAGCCACACCTACTGTTTGCCTTGGGTTAGGTTCCATCCCAATACAGCTCTGTTCCAGACAGGGAAGGTGCTGCAGGGAGCGGGGCGCTCAGCTTCCTTCTGGGTGGAGGAGAGGGGTGGTTAGTAGCAGAGAGAGAGAGAGAGAGAGAGAGAACAGGGGCAGGAGAAGGTGGCTCACCTTTTGGTAAGTGTTCTTGGATGGCACAGAGCTCCTTAGAGACATTTCGGTCCCTCTCACCTGGGACCACCTTGCAGAATCTAAGACAGAGTTAGACACGGTTCAGGCTAAATGAAAAATTCCTGCTGGGAAAATTGGAAAGAGTATGATTTTTTGCTCATTTTCAGAAGGGAGCGTGGGTTAGTTGAGTTGTTACGAGATGACAGGATGCTTATAGTGACTGACGATGTCGTTTCTAAGCTGTGTCATCGCCATAGTGGTCCTCACGTGTGGTGAGAAACACGTAGCACCATGATAGTGTTCTCTGTTCTGCTTCAAACGCTAATGATTGTCAATGTAGTCGGTGTATTTCACAGCTACCACAGGGAGGTTTGTTTTATTTTATTTTATTTTTTTTTAAGATTTTATTTATTTATTTGACAGACAGAGATCACAAGGAGGCAGAGAGGCAGGCAGAGAGGGGGGGGAAGCAGGCTCCCCGCTGAGCAGAGAGCCCGATGCGGGGCTCGATCCCAGGATCCCGGGACCCCGGGACCATGACCTGAGCTGAAGGCAGAGGCTTTAACCCACTGAGCCACCCAGGCGCCCCTGTTTTATTTTATTTTTAACAAACGTCATTTGGACCTGATTTTAGTAAACGTGACTACTGAAGATTATTTCCAAGTCCAAATTTGTCTCGTGACTTTTTTTGTACGTGGGAAAATGTTGGGAGAAAAACAGGGGAAAAAAAATCAGAGGGCATCCGAACATTTTTCCAGATTCCTTTTTAATAACAAAAGATTGATTTGGCTGTTGGTTGAGAGAGCTCGAGCAGATGGGCGTATGGGTGTTTGGGTTTTGTTTTTCTGTTTTTTTCAAACTCAGGGTGACCTAACCAAAATAGAAATTCTCCACTTCTGGGAGGACCGAATGCTGAAATTCTACATGTCACTAAGCTCTGTAAGAATATCTGTTAGTACCTGTCTGTGTGTATTCTAAAAGAACTCTTCTTTAAAGGGAACTTTAGGTCATCATTGTAGAAAGCAGGATAAGGAGAGAAGTCACATCTTTTTTGTCTTAAGGACAACTGGAGGCATGCCTGGGTGGCCCGGTGGGTTAAAGCCTCTGCCTTCGGCTCAGGTCATGATCCCAGGGTCCTGGGATCGAGCCCGGCATTGGGCTCTCTGCTCAGCAGGGAGCCTGCTTCCCTTCCTCTCTCTCTGCCTGCCTCTCTGCCTACTTGTGATCTCTCTCTCTGTCAAATAAATAAATAAAATCTTTTTTTTTTTAAGAACAACTGGAGAGATACTGCCACATCAAAATCTGGAAGTATGTTGGCAGACTTGGAGGCAGGGACATGGAATGTCATTTGCAGCGGTCCTCTGAGTCCGCGCGATGAGGATAACTGTGAAGGAAGATACATACATTATTAGCACATGCAACTCGATGCCTGAAGGGTTGGTTTGGGGCAGAACAAAAATAATTCTCTGAGTCTCCCTAAAGTCAGTAGCTGAAGCCAAATGTTCCAAAGGCTTCCATTGATACAATGAAAAGAGACAATTTGCTTGGAAGGCTGTGGCTAATTTATAACACAATGTCCAATGTCATGGTTAGTTTTGTTGCAAAAATTTGGCAGTTGAACCTAGAGTCTCAGGCAGCCTGAAAGGATGCGAGTGGTTCTGGCTGTAGCATCTCTCGCTTGCTAGATGTTCCAAATGGTTCAAACAAGCCCTTTCACAGAGACGCGGGGCCAAGTGTGCTCAAAGGAATGAGGGGAAACAAAGGTGGCTCTGAAGTCATTTCCCCGCACTGGGTCCAGCCATCCGGTTTCACTCTTTCCCCATTGAACGGGCAGAATGCGACAGGAAGAGCAGGGATAAAGAGAACAAATAGGCCGATGTGTTTGGGGAGAGAATGGGGAGAGGCGGGGGCACTGAGCTGCTGTACTTTCATTCTAGGGTTTCAGAAAGGAGTGAATGATGAATTATAGAAACCTGAAAGGTAATAAAATATGGGTCACTGAAGCGCTGAGGCCAAGTTCCTAAAACACCTGCAGAGACAGAAGGTTCTGGAAGTCAGTGTGGCCCTGCCGTCGCCCGGGCAGACACCCTGCCTGAGGCACAGAAGGGGACTGTTTTGAAGCTCACCTGTTGTTTTCCCGTTGGCTCCCCGTCCTTCCCGGCTGTAAGAGCCAGCGGCTGGATCTGACTCCAAATTAGACCACCGAGGAAAAGAAAGGCGGCGTGCAGGCTTCCCGGGGTACAGTTAAGGAGACCGGAGCTGGGAGGTCGTCGCCTTCCTCTACAGAAGGCGCTCTGACCTGGAAATATGAACTTGGAGGCTGCAGTCTAGACACGTGATCCATGCAAATCTCCCGGGCTGTCATACTCGGAGGCTTTTCTGCTCCAGGTCTCGGCCCATTTACGTCTTACAAAGAAGAGTCTGATTCCTAGGCTGGGGATGAGAGCTAGCCTGTTGCCTTAGCTCTTGGAGCAAAGGTTTACTAATTTGAGCCTCTGTTTCCTCGTCGATACACTGGGAATCATAGTATTTTTTAAAGGATTTATCCATTTTTATTTGAGAGAGACAGAGAGTGCATGTGCATGAGAGAGAGGGAGTGGGGGAGGGGTTGGAGGGAGAGACTCTCCCGCAGACTCCGTGCTGAGCATAGAACCAGACTCGGAACTCGATCTCGTAACCCTGAGATCACAACCCGAGCCAAAACCAATAGTTGGACACTAAACTGACTGAGCCGTCCAGATGCCCCTGGGAATAATAGTATTTATCTCCTAGAGTTATTATAAACCTCAGAAGGAGATGTAAGTCTAGTGACTTGCCCAGAGCCTGGCACATAGTATCTGCTTAGTATAATGGCAACAGTGACTGCTATTTTCTGGGCACCTGCCACATGTTTGGCTCCAGGAAAGACACTTCGTTTATGGTTTTCATTCAGACTAAGGGGGAGTCCCAGTTTCGTTTGCTTTAAGTGCACGCTTTCTCTGCATCAAGGATGTGGGGTTTTCTAGCCCCTTCTGCTCCTATGCTGTTGAACACCATGGATCTTCTACCTGCATGGCTTCTACCTGCATGGCTCCTGGACACACTGAGCCCAAACCCAGCAATACCTTGCTAAAAAAATTACATAAACGTGATGTCCGTATCATCGCAGACCCTATCTAAGAGGGCTGTAGGGCACGCTTCGAGCCCACACTCCCTGGGTTTGGCTTGTTGTAACTTCGGAGAAGACACACTACCTGGCAGTGGCCCAGTTCCCTCCATCTACAAGACGAGGATGGAAACAGACCTTATCTCAAAGGCTCATGGTGATGACTGAGTGAGTTAACACCAGTAAAGGCACAGAGAGCCCTGCAGGGCACAGTGTCAACTGTTACTGATTTTTTATCAACCTCTGTGATAGGTGGACTGTGTCTTAAATTCACATCACAGTCCTCACCCCTGTCCCTCAAATGTGACCTCATTTGGAAAGAGGGTCACTGCAGATACAATTAGTTTAAAATGAGGTCATGAAGGTGGGCCCTGGTCCAATATGACTGCTGTCCTTAGGAAAGGGGGAGAAATTTGGACATGGAGCCACGTGCAGATGAAGGCAGAGATCCTGGTGATGCTTCTAGAAGCCAAGGAACATGAGAGATTACCAGCAAAACACTGGAAGCTGGGGAGAGGGATGGGACAGGCTCCTGCTCGCAGTCTCAGGAGGAACAGCCCTGCTTGACACCTTGATCTTGAATTTCTGGCCTCCAGAACTTGGAGACAGCACAGTTCTTACGCTCCCCCTCCCCCAGTGGGCAGTATTTTCTCACAGCCCCAGAGCTGACCCTGTAACCTCTGAAGTGACTCCCCACCTGATGGGATGCGCGGTCAGAGGCCGGTCTCTACAGTCAGCCCCGCAGGCGCTCACAGTCAGCCTCCCACTAATAAGCTTGTGAGCTTGGGCAGGCTACCTACCCTCCCCGTGCCCCGTGAACTCACGGTAGAATGAGCTGTTCTATGGGGCTCGTGTGGTGGTTTCCAGAGATAGTGGAGTCTGGAGGCACAACTCGGCTCTCGATCAGATGACCTTGGGGTCTCCTCAACCTACAGATTCTCATTCAGTAGGTTTGTGTAGAGCCTGAAAGTCTGTGTTTCTAATGAGCTCCCAGATGAGGGTGATGCCTGTCGGAAGACCACGCTTTGGGTAGCACGACGTCAGGGTCAGGGTCAGGGTCAGGATGGCCTCACCCAGTCCCGACTAGGAAAATGAGACTATTTTCCTAGTGTTATTAAAAGAAGCCCTGCTTCTGCATCCCTGTCCCTTGGGCACACGGATATTTGATGAGGTCGCCGCCGTGTTTAAAGCAAGAGCAAAGTTGGCTCTGGAGAAAAGGGTGGGCAGAGGGAGGGCTGCATGTTGTTCTAGGATTTGTCTTGCCCAGGAGGCTGGTGGTGGATGGACAAGATGTGTGGGTATGTGATTGCTTGTGGTGGGGCAGGGTAGACAGGACCCGTGCAGGGACATGGGCCAGGCCCCCCCCTCTGTGGGACCGTATCCCTCCATCCTTCCCTCCACCTGGAAGCCTCAGCCCCATGCCTTCTCATCCCCAGGCTCTTGGTACAGATATGAAACTCTCAGGGGGTTGTCTCAGACCATCCATCCCAATGGCGACCCCACCCCACTGGCCACTGTCTCTCCTGCGAGCTTTATTTTCTTTGTGGCACTCACCAGCAGCTCAGATGGCCTCGCCGCTTACTTACCTACCTATTGATGTGTGTCTGTTTTCTCGTACTCTTGGGGGGGGGGGCTCTGTGGGAGCAGCGCTCTTCACTGTATCCTGATGCCTTGAACAGGGGTGGACCCCTCCTAGGCGCTCAGTGAATATGTGAATGAATGAGCACACAGGCCACATCTAGACGGATGGACCAAGTTCACTGGGTGTCTGCAGAGCCCTGTGTCAGGTCCTTTGGAAAGCATGGGCCCCCTGCCTCCCAAAGACTTGCAATCCCCCCGAGGCTGTGAAGCATGAACACGTGACCGGCAATATCAGGTGACAATCCATGGGTGATCGAGGAGGCCTGCCTCTCGGGGCCAGGGAGGTAATCAGAGCTGCTGGAGACCAGAGCCCGGGAAGCACCCAGGGTCTTATTAAACGCAGAGCCAGGGTCAGTGAGCTGGGGTGGGACCTGGGGTGTTTCTTCAGGAAGCCGGGTGGACCTTCATTGGGATCTAGCTCCCAGTGAATGCTGACACCATTAGGACCAGGGTTTTAAGGTCGCCAGGGCTTTGCTTTAGCTACTTAGAGAAGGGAGAGATGGCTTGCAGCAGTGGCCTCCTGGAGAAGGGTCTGGTCAGTAGAAGAAAGACAGACAGAGCTGTAGGTAGGGGTAGGGGTAGGAGGGACCGGGAACGTGCCCGATGGCTGGAAAGGTGAATGGGAACAGGATGGAAAGACAAATCAGGAAGGTGCGGGGAGTGGGAAGCCCCCCAGCCCCTGCCGGGGGTGGGGTGGGGGGGACCACATACCCTCCCCCGAATCTATTTTTAGAAGCAATTCCTGGAAGAATTGAGACATGGTACACTGCCTTCCTCTGGTCTGTCAATCAGTTAGAACATGTTTTCAGAAATGTTCAACCTGAGATGGTCCAACGGCGACTGTGGAGGTGGGAAAACAGGCTCTGGGCCAGATGTTCCCACGGCCCGGATTTGCAGGCAGGTGCTCTATGGTGCCTGCCGCTTGGCGGGTTCTCCGCAGCCGGGATGAGCACGTTAGCTTCCGAGGAATACCTTTCCACTTATGTTTTGCCAACCATCTCTGCTAATTCCTTATCGCCTTATGCCCCATACAGTTGGGAGAGCAAGGGTCCATGTTGCAGTGTTGGAAAATGAGGCCCAGAGAGAGTCAGGGGCCAGCCCGGTACCACTGTGTGCAGAGCCCAGATGGAGGCCATCAGGGAAGAATCGTTCTCTCATTCTTGCTCTCACTTCCACGCTCACAGATGTGACTATGTGTACAGACAGCGGTCTTCCAGCAGAGAAAGCCCTCCTCAGAAGTCGTGGACTGATGGTCTCTTGGTCAGCAGAGTCCTCTCGCTATGATGGGACCTACTCTGTCCAAATGGTTCCTGGAATGCCAGATTATACTAGAATTTCCTGAGTATGGGTTTGGCCTCCATCAGCTACCCCTGCCCACACACACCCCTACAGGAAAGGGATGCAGCTGTGAAAACTGGCACCGCTTCCCACATTGCCTGGAGACTAAGGTCAGGGCCAATTCCATGCTCCTTCGTTGCCTATTATGACCTTCATTTTCCCTGGCACACAGCAACTGCTTGGGTCTGGACGAGGAGACGGGAAATATTATATTGTTAAGAGCATCAGGAAGAGCAGTAACACCATATCAACTGTCTTGATGCTTCCCGACATTGACGGTGGGTCTGGTGAAAGCAGTATAGGGCACTTGGAGCAAGTTTTCACTTGCCTTGATAGAGCAGGGACTTGCCTGAATTTCTAAATTTTTGCCTGCTCATCAACACAGCAGGGCTGATGGCTTTTTTCTTTTTCTTTTCTTTCTTTCTTTTTTTTTAATCAAAGGGGAGAATTGAGGCAGCTCTCATTGTTCACGTCTAAAATGCTGCCGAGCTGAGAGTCCCGGAGAGGGGAAAGCAGTATTGTGGGTACCAGCCTGGATAGAAACCCTTTGCTTCCTGGTGTGGCTTGCAGTAACTGGGCTGGTCCCACTGGCTGCTTCTCCATGCCTCCATCACCAGCTTGCTCTGAGCTGCTTTAACAAAATCGAGGCAAAGGGGCTGGCTCACGGCCACTTGAGCATCCTCACGGGATGCCCTCTGGCGTGTCCTCCTTCTCTGCCTCCTTTCCCCCTTTATAGTATTGATAGGCTGCTGCAGTAGTGTGGCTTTAAGCTATGCTCATGGGTCTCCAAAATTTGCCCCATATGCACCATCAGCAAGCAGCCTGGACCCCCTCAGCCAACCCTCTTCACCCACATCTGCTAGCAAGTTGAAGTTTTTGCTCTCCTCTTACCATTTTCCCTGCCAATCTCTCTAGCTCCTTGACCCATTATGGCCCCTGGTCCCAGCCCAGGTCCTAAACTTGCCCCCAAGGCCATCTCTCTCCACTCTGGTTAATAGAACCCACCTAATTCAGAAGATTTCTCTCTCCTGTGCGTATAACCTTGCAACTCATCACCCTATGTCTCTGAGTCAAGTGCAGTGCTTTTGCTAAGAGGACTTTGGCAAATAAAATTCTCTTTGTCTTATTACCCCAGGAATAGATGCCAACTATCGTGCTATGAAAGAGAGGCATCAAGAGCCGGGCAAAACCCCCAAAGTATGTCCATGCCCAGTTTCATTTGATGTCCACTCTTCCCTGTCCTCCCCCTATCTACCTTTGCACTGTCACCTTGCCTATTTTTACCTGTCTCTTGTCCATCACTGGGCCTTGGAGAGGGGGAAGGGAGCAAGGGCACAAGGGGTCCTGGTTTGGGTCTCAAGCTGTGTGGCCGCAAAACCCAGCCTCTTCTAGATATCTGTAAAAGAGGGCTGTCTGCAAACAGAGTCCTGGCCCTGACCAAAAACCCTGGGTAGGAGCCCGTGTTTGCTCCCCTGGTGTCACTCCCCAGATCCTTCTGCTGGGATGCCGAGTGGATCTTGGAAACACCCCCCACGCTGAGGCTACACCATTGCCACACGCACGTGGGAGTCTCTGTGATGAGGAGATGCTACTTGCTGGGGGAATTAAATGATCATCTACACTATGTCCTGATGGTCAAATCTTGATGCTTCTGGTTCCCTGCAGTCACAGTCTAAAGCAGAAGTCTCTCTGAATGCCCGAGCTCAGACAGCTTGCTCTGGGCCCAGGCTTTAGGGGTCTCACTGCAGTCCTGCTGCGGCTGCATCCCTCTCCATGGGGAGGAGTGCCTGGGGCTAAGGGGAGTTGTCCCCCCAGAGCTCGTCCCCCCGCATGCATGTGCGTGGGGCCCGTAGCTGGTGGTGGGGAGAGAAAGAAATTGGGCCTTCTTTCTCCGCTTCCTCTCCCCCACCCCCACCACGCTGGAGTGTCCTGTTCTGAGCCTTTGGTCTTCACTTTCTTGTGGACAAGTGACCAATACCCAAGCTTCCTCCAGTGAACACTGGAGACCACCCCGGTTCTTAAGAAAATGTAAGTTGGGTCAGGTCTGTCCTTCTCACTCAAAGCTTTCAGAGGCTTGTCAATATACTCAGCTAAATCCCAGGACCCAATGGTTCCACCCAATCCTGTCCCCGAGCTTTTGTACTTGGAAACTGGCCACCATTTTGAAGTCCAACACCCATGTTAGCTACATGGGGAGAAAGGCCCTGTGAGTATATGGGGCTTTGCTTGCCCCACAGACTCCTTGTCCTGCTTCCCCCCCATGCCCCTCGGTTACTATGCTCCAATCACATGGGCCACACTGGCCTTTCAGCAACACCCAGCCTCATCCCTGCCTCACACCATTGCTCTTGCAGTTCCTTCTCCCTGGGGCGCCCACAGGGCGGCAGGCTAGTCACACTTCTGCAGGTCCTCTTATCCCAGCTGCCTTCCCTGACCCATAACCCTGTAGTGACGGCACCCCTTTTCTTCTGAGCTTTGTTTCTTTCCTACATAAAATTATATTGCAAATGTCTTATTCTCAGGGCTAGGACTATGCCTGGGACATGTAAAGTCCCAAGTAAGTAGTTTTAGAATGAGGGAATGAATGAGTGAATCCCAACCCTCAGGTTCCTCCGTCACCTTCAGACTGTGGTAGATGTGGTAACCGAGCCCTGTTCCCATTCTCTGCTTTTCTTTTCCCATTTGGGGGAGGGGAAGCGCCCGTTTGCGGCCATCTTTCTTTCCTAGATTACCACTCAGCCTCAGACGGACAGAACTTGCCTGCAGCCAGCCTCCATTTATCACTGGATGTCAGATGCTGTGGGATTTGACTCCAGGCTGCTGTGAGGGCAGTCAAAGCTTTCACTTTCCTCTACTGGGCGTGGGTAAGGCCCCACTGAGCGTCAGCACACTAAACACCCTCCCATTTCTCATTTTGGACTTCCCCCTAGGACCGTTATCAGGCTTGAGCAATTGCTTTCATGCTGCAAACTGCTTTTGTTCACTTTTGCACCAGGGAGAATTTTCCATCCTTGGCTGGGTGGTGCCGTCAATGTGCATACACTGACAGTGCTCCTGCATGGTTGGAAACAAGTTGTTAACCTTCAGGGCCTTGAGAAATAAAAAAATGATAGTTTCAAGCTATTATGTGTAGAGGTAGTTTATTCTCTTACAATATATAAATGAAACAGCCCCAACCCCTGTTTGCACGTAACTCTCGTCTGCATTTTCTAAGTAGGAAAAATGTCTCCCTGGGCCTGACCCACCCTTGACCACATAAAACAAGAAGAGCTCTCTTCCCCTTTGGGTGGGGATTTATATCAGTAGTAGGTTCCCCTGAATAAAGTGGAAAACATAAAATAATAGTAGCTAAAACCAGATATATTGCCCCCACCTCTTATAAAAGAAATCTGGGGATAGGCAGTGCCGACGCTGCTCAGGTGAGTCCCTCTAGCTTTTTGTTCTACTATCTTAGTGTTTGGCTTCTACCCTCAAGATCATCTCGCAGTCCAGGATGGCTGCTGGAGCTCCAGCCATTAGACCTGCATTCCAAGCAGTAGGGAAAAATATGACAGAGGGCAAAGAAGCACACCACCCAGCCAAATCAAGCATTCTTTACATAGCCTTTGGTCTTATTAACCAGAACTTATTGATCATATGGCTCAACCTAGCTGTAGGGGATGCTGGGGGAATGTAATCAGACATCTGAGCCCATTATACTCCTAAGTAAAACCAAGGTTCTGGTGCCAAAGAAGAAGAGGAGGTAATAGGCGACCAGATGAGGTGAAGTTCTGATAGAGCAGGAGAAGAAAAAGAAGGGCAAAGAAGAGGGAGTCTTGCCCAGACAGCTGCAGAAATAAGCTGGAATCTTGGGGTGGTAGCTCTCTACTCTCTCCCACCCTATGGGCTCTGCCAAGCCTCTCTTTCTGGTCTGCTTGCTTAGCCTCCTTCTTTTTCAGCTGTGCCCCCCAGGAACTTTCTGCCACTCCCATTACACTCAAGGAAGCAGTTGTTGCCCTCTGGGGCTCTTGCTCCCGTGGGCCATGCTACCTCTTAGTCTTAGGTACAGATCAACCTCTCAGCTGCACCCAGGACGGAAAGGGGCCCCAGTCTTGTTATAGCCCCTCTATCACATAGCTTGATTTTGATACATGTGGTGTGTGTGTGTGTGTGTGTGTGTGTGTGTGTTGGGCTTCTTGTGTTATATTCTTTTTTTAAAAAGATTTTATTTATTTATTTATTTATTTATTTATTTATTTATTTATTTATTTATTTGACAGAGAGAGATAACAAGTAGGCAGAGAGGCAGGCAGAATGAGAGGGGGGAAGCAGGCTCGCTGCTGAGCAGAGAGCCTGATGCGGGGCTCAATCCCAGGACCCTGGAATCATGACCTGAGCCGAAGGCAGAGGCTTTAACCCACTGAGCCACCCAGGCGCCCCTGTTGTGTTATACTCTGTTGTGTTTGTCCTAAGGGTAAGTCCACAACCTTGTAGGCATCCCCCGAGGTGGGTTACTCTCTCATTCTCAATCATCTATGGGTGTTACTTCTTAGGACACTGGGAGCCAGAATTTGCTCTGGACAGAAGGGGTTCTCTAAGTTTCTCTCTCTGGACCTTGTTCCCTTAGATGTTGAGGGGTCTCTATGGGCTTAAAGGTGCTCCTGGAAGAAGAAAGATGGTTTCTACCTTCACCACAGAGGTGGCCTTAGGACAGCCAGGAGCACACCCTATGCAGGAACCCAAGCTGAGTATGATAAACTGTATTCTGTTTCTTTTATTTTTTCCTTCCGGCACCCTCAGCCTTCTAGTAAAGTCTGGTTCAAATGCTCCAAACTGGTGTGTACCACTGGGTGAGAATGGTCAGAAGACTGAGTAGCTCTCAACCAGGCAAACATGTGAGCAGAGGATGATGTGGTCTCTGCCCTCACTTCCAGCTTCTCTGGATGACGAGCCCTGGGAGGGCGAGTCTTTGCTCTTACTGCCCAACCCATGTCTGTACAAGGACCCCCCCCCCTCCGGGCTCCCCAAGTCCTTATCACCCATAGCCGGACCTCATAGTCAGTCTTTTACTCACCAAGCATGTGTGGAAGGCCTGCCCCTCATGGGACAGCCCGTGGTTCTGAGTGTACACAGAGGCACAAGGGAGCAGAGGAGAGGAAGACAGGCCCACAACACATACGGTCAGCTGGAGGGCTGGGGGCACTGATTCAGCCTGGAGGGAGGGCAGTGAGGGTCCTCAGAGAAGCTGGCACTAGGGCTCAGAGTTCTAGTTTGTGTCTTTGTTTTAAGAGAGCTAGGATCATGCTGTTCATGAGGACATTCGGGGTGGTCTGTACCTTGCATGTTTCACTTGGCCATCTCTCCGCCCTACTTGTAAGATAGTAAACACTAACTCGGTTTTGTCTGTTTCCTAATGTGTATATCTGTCTAGTGTGATTGATCTTGTCCCTAATGATCTAAGCTCTAGATGGGCTTCTGTGCATTTTCTTACATAAGTATAATCGAAACTTACATGCAGGAATTTGTGGGGCCGTTGCTTATGTCTCAAAGTTAAGGTCCTATGAATAACATTTTTTTGCATCTGGATTTTCTCACTCACCCTGCTAGAATCCCAAGTCAGGGGCAGAGCTGGGACTCACAGACTTGAGTCTTGTGGCAGTTGGTCACCTGGAAAGGGGAAGAGAATGGTGGGAGAAGTGGCCATTCCAGCCAAGAAAACAGATTCTTATCAGGGGCTCACCCTGCCCCCCCCACGCATGAAGGGAATTACCACGGAGCTTGTAAGCCCAGGGGTCTCTAATCAAATCTGAAAAAGGAAAGGGGCAGGGGCTGTACCCCATGTTCTTCTGGGCATGTGTTTGGGTACAGAAGGCTAGAGGCACCTGCTGGCTGCTCATGAACCCATCAGGAGGTCAAGGACTGCCCCATTTTCAGGGACATCTCTCGCTGCCAAATGCCTAGGGGACAGTCCACTTTCTCAGAGCAACCAGGAGCAGTGATTTCCCTAGAGGAACAGGGCCAGACCCCCCAGGATGGCCAGGACCACAGAGTGTAATGGCAGCCTCTGCCCAGCCACAAATGGATAGAGAGTGACCCATCAAGAGAACAAAACCCCTCTCTCTTTGCTGTGGATCATTCCAGGGAACCCAGCGTATCTGCGAATGGTGATTTAATTTAAGTGGCAACTTCAGTTCCTAGAAAGCTCTAAGTCATGGAAAATGTGGGTTGGGGGGCAGGCACGAGTGAACACATTTGCTGAGCAGTTAGACCCAGCCAGACCCTTTTCTAAGCCTTTTCCCCAATAGGTCTCATTTCACTTCATGGCCCCTTGAGGTTGGTGGTGGTATTATTATTCCTCCTTTATCAGGTGGGGAAACAGGCTCAGAGCAGAGCTTTACCCCCACCTAGCTTGACTCACTGGCAGGACTCGATTTTTTAATAGTATCTGCCAGCTCTGGGACCAGAACCTTGAGATTCCCCCCCCACACACACACACCTTTCCTAGAAAGAGGCCCAGGGAGGGACCTTATTTTCTGGAAACAGCATCAAACTCACAATGAAGAGACAGTCTCTACCTGTATCTTGCCTGGGACCTCCCTGGGGCCTCAATGTCCCTATCTGTGAAATGAGGGGCTGCCCTGTAATCCCTTAGGGGTCTTTCTCCTTGATAGATCTCTAATAAACTTGTTGACACAGAGGTAATGACTAAGGAGGCTCCCTATATGTATATTTTTTCTACAAACATTTGCATTTTGGCGGCCCAGCTTCCTTTCTTGTGTCTGAGAGACTTGTGGACATTAGTAAGGTTAAACATGGCCAGAGGGTGATCATTCTTAGTAACAGTAAAGTTAAATGGTTCTACAAATCTCTTAGGTGTTTGGAATATGCCTGAAAACTGAGGTGCACAGTTTGACAAGAATCCCTGCTTTGGGCCCCAAGGCACAGATGAGACAGTGTGGAACTGTGTGGGGTCGTGTGGAACAGAGTAGAACAGCACAGAACACTCTGGAACAGTCTAGAACAGCAGAGAGGACTGGGCCAGTGCAGTGGCTGAGGCCCCTGTCCTGCTCTTGACTCTGCCATGGGACCCTGGGAATCTCTTGACCTCATGAGCCTTGATTTCCTCCCCTGCGTACTGGAGCGATGGTAACCTGACCTGCTGACCTTATAGAGACAAAGGTAACAATGATGGGGAACATTGACAGAGCATTCAGGGAGACTTGCCTCCTTGGAAGGGATTCCTGTTCTCGAAAATGGAAACCAAATCCTCATTACCCACTGGGGGGTTTCTTCTAGGATCATTATTTAATTCATCAGAATCCTCTCAATACGCGTGTTGACAGCCCATCTATTTTCCTTTGTTCTAGGACAGTGGCTTTCCAAGACCGACGTACCCAAGACAAGAAGCTCCTTGGAGTGGCCATAGGCAGCCTTCTTGTGGCCTGCGGGAGCAGAGTGAAGGGCTCTCCGGGAGCAGGAAAACACCCGCCACACGCCTCTCCAGACAGCTGCTTTATGTTTGTTCATTCTCTGCAATAACTTTGGGTAAAATGAAAATCAAGTTTTGTTTGGTTTTCATTAGTTTAAAAACAACTCCCCACCCATGGGTTCACCTTGCAACAGATGCTTTTCTGCCGGAGGAAGAATAACTAATAAAAATGCCCCTTCTGGAGGTCAGCTCTGGGCAGGCTGGGGAGGAAGGACTGTGGGCACATTACAGGTGCTTATCCAGATAACACCAGGGAGGGGAGGGAATTTTCCAGAAGTCCGGGTGAGGTCGGGGGTGTCAGCTGTGTACCTGGGAGGTGGCGGTGCTGGGATTTGGACTGGGATCTTTCTGACTGTGGGATCCAAGCGCTTACCTGTTAGTGCTAACTTGGAGCAGAGCATTAACCCTCCGCTGTTATGGGGGGAATTCTCTCCTGGGTACGTTGATGCCAAAGTGGTGCAGGTACTAGAAGCATTGTCCAGAAGCTGGTTGGTAAGATGCATTTCTTCAGAGATCCAGACTGGAGATTCCTGGCTCCCTCCTACAACCTGTTCTAAAAGAAGGATGCGCAGGAGCTCTCCAGCCTCTGTGGGGCTGAACCGAGGAGTGACGCCCACAAACGGGCCTAGAGCCTTCTTAGTGCTCACGGAGTCATCCAAGGAGTTACGTGCCACCTCTCCCCTCACCCCACTCCCTCATTAGAGTCCTGGGCTGGCCCCTGGGACCCCGGATGCCAGACTTTGGTCTGTTGTCACTAGCTGGGTGACCCCAGGCCATCCACACTCTTGGGTCCATGCTCAAAGGGGTTCAGCTCTCCTCTTAGGAGGGTCACGTTCTGACTCCTTGAAATAGAATTGGCATATTTTCAGAGACTCCAGGTTCCACCGGACTAGACCCTGTGTATCAGTAGGAGATGAAAACAGAGAGTGCCCTTCTGCATTTGAAATTGGTTTTTTTCACAGTTATCTTAGAGGTCACTGTGGATACTTGGGGTGGGGGGACACCTTACATGATCGCTCTCCATCGTGGTTGCTCTTTGGCAGCTGATGGGAAGTCAGAGAGTTTCGTATTTTCACAATGTCCACAAACCCCAATATCTCATCAGTCTGGCATAGCGGGATGGGGAGAGATTAGAGCAAATGGAGCTTTCTTATTATCTCTTAAAACAGTGTGTCATGGATTGGATTGTGTCTCACCAAAAATGGTAACCCCCCGGGACCTCAGACTGTGACCTTATTTGGAGATCGGGTCTTTACAGGTATAGATGAATGAAAAGGGGGTCATCACAATGGGCTCTAATGCAGTGTAATGGTGTCCTTATCAAAACAGGGAGCTGGGACTCAGAGACAAACACACAGAAAGGGCAGACAGTGTGAAGACAGGGGGAGAAGCCAGCCATCAACCAAGCCAAGGGTGAGGTCTAGAACAGATTGACGCTCCCTCCCAGCCCTTGGAAGGCGCCAACACCATTGTCTTGGACTTCTGGCTTCCAGGGTTATGAAGCCCCCCACTTTGTGGTCCTTTCTTATAGCAGCCCTAGCTCACTAACGCACAATGTGAAATGGTTGGCTCAGAGGAGTCAGACTTGGTTCTAAGAGGGGGTAGAGGCCCGGGCTCCCAAGGTGCAGTATGGGGGGGAAGGGGGTACCCAACACTGGGGACCCAGGGACATTCTATCTTGCATTTTCGTTTCCTGCTGTTTCCACAGGGCGGGTGAGACAGAGTTCAGGCTTTTCCTCACTTGGTCCTGCCTCCCAATTTCATTAATTTGAAGTTATATTTAAAAATCGAAATGATAAGGATTTAAGTTGCCTTTCAAAGTCACCAAGTCTCGGGGCGCCTGGGTGGCTCAGTCAGGTAAGCATCGGCCTTCGGCTCAGGTCACAATGCCAGGGTCCTGGGATCGAGTCTTGAGGGCTCCCTGCTCCACGGGGAGCCTGCTTCTCCCTCTCCCTCTGCTTCCCTCTCTCTTTTTCTCTCTCATAAATAAATAAATACAATCTTAAAAAAGAAATAAAAGTGGCCAAGTCTCCTTTAGCCTAAAATTGCTTGATCTGGGTGGGCAATGGTCTGGAACTGGCCAAAAGATAATCTGCTTTTCCACTGCCGAAGTTTGGGACTCCCCAGATACCCTGTCCCTTGTGTTCCAAACGAGGGTGCACCCAACCCCGCAGACCCAGCCCCCGCCTCCTCCCTGTTGGCGAGGAGAGAGCCAGCCCCGGGCTTGCAGTTGCAGGTGACAGTCCTGACCAGTCCGGGAGCCGATGAGAAGTTCATAGGCTGTTAATAAACTGGAACCAATCAGTGAATGCAAGCCGATGGCGCTGGGGCCGGCTGGGGCCGCAGGTCCTTGGGAGAGCCCGCACTTGTGTTGCCTTTATCTGCATACAGCAGAAGCATGAAAGGGCCCGGCCGCTCTTGCTGTTTGTTACGGAGAATAGACATATGTCCCTCATGCTAGCACGGGGAATATCTAATTAAGCGACACAATAATTGCTTATGCCCAGGGCTGTCCCAAACAAGGCTCTGTCACTCTCCTCGGAGGACCACAAAATGGGAATTCACTTTTCGTGCATGATAATGAATATATTTGAAATAGATTAAAATTGATTTAGAGCCCACACTCCTACCCCCGAGAAAGCAACACCAACAAATGCTATTTTCACAAACATATTTTCAAGCCCCCCCAGTGGGCGTGGGGCTGGGAGTGGGGGTGAGAGAAGACTCCCGGGAAAGGTTGGCCGGTTGCAGACCGTGTTGGGTAGAACTTGCTTTCCAGCGGTTTCTCATGAATGAGTTAGAATCTTAGGGATGGTAGCTGCATTTTGCTCAGTATTAACAGAAATGGTCACTTATACTACGTCAGAGTTTTAAGGGTTGAACATGTTTCTCTTACGTGAGCCTTCTCTTTCCTTGCTTTGCTATGGATGGGACGCATAGGGAAATTTCATTTTCTTTCAAGCTGAATCATCGTGGCACATCAAACAAAAGTGCTGTATCCTATTTAAAACTTACGCTGCTCCTTTAAAACAGACTGTCATTTTTAATGAGGGAAGAGGGGGGTAGTTTTTATTTTGGTGGAGCACAAAGAAATGATGCTCCCTGCCTTCTGCTATCAGGGACCAGGAAGGAACCCTGCCCCCAGCTGGGGCACTGGGAACAGGGTGAGGAGTCACGTGGCTAGTATTTGGAAAACTTGAAAAGCATCTCAAAGTGTCTTTTGTGACCAAGAGCAGAACTGGCTGCATCATTTGCAGGTCTCACAGCAAAATGAAAACACGGGGCCCCTTGTTTAAAAATCATTAAGGATGGGGCGCCTGGGTGGCTCAGTGGGTTAAAGTCTCTGCCTTCGGCTCAGGTCATGATCTCAGGATCCTAGGATGGAGCCCCGCATCAGGATCTCTGCTCAGCAGGGAGCCTGCTTCCCCATCTCTCTCTGCCTGCCTCTCTGCCTACTTGTAACCGCTGTCTGTCAAATGAATAAATAAAATCTTTTAAAAAAATCATTAAGCATTTCAAGACCGTGGAGGCAGAGCCTTAAATGAAGTAGGGGGCTCTTCCAAGCTCCAACCCCGTGGGACTGACAGCACAGCTTGCACACCCTTGAAACTGGTTATTTTTTGGTCCTCAGTAAGAAGGGAAAAGAGAAGTAGGAGACAAGAGGAGATACTAAATCTTAATCTTTATACAGCCCTCGAGCCCAGAGAAGGTCCTCAGCTGAAGAAAAATGGAAAACGGAAACCCAGTTAGCTCTGGTCCTTCTCGCCAGCTGAATCTGCGGACTACAGCAAGACTGCCAAAAGGGACGTTCGTGCGCTTTTCTTGCTCAAAGTGTGATGGGTTTTTTTCTTTCCACTCTGGAGTCTATCTGTTCAGAGAGCAAGATCCTCCTAAGAACTACGCACTTGGCAGATGGATCAGAACTCGGGGGAGAGAGGCAGAGACAGAGAAGAACTGCGTCCTCTACAACACACAAAATGGAAGTCTTGATTAGTGTTCATCCAGATGTTGAGGCCCTGGCTGCCCCTGGCTTTCGCCCGGCTGAGCAGGTGGAGGGCTGGGGCTTGTGGCTCATCTGTTTCTTTTTCACCATATCCCCGTGACATGTGCACAGATGAGGTGGGTTGAAGGCCCCGCCCACTTTGGATCCTTGGGAAATGACTCCTTCTTGCCTCCACCCATGAGCCAATGTCCACAGAAAAAAGGGTTTGGAAGGAACCTGCCATAGATTTTTAAAATTGTGGTAAAAAACACATAATGCAACATTGGCTATCTTAACCATGTTTCAGTATGAGTTGAGTTGTGTTAGCTCTATTCATACTTTTGTATGACAGGTAGCTAGAACTTTTTCACAGCTGTTGGGTTTTTATGCCTGTCCCCATGACCCCACAGGCCTCATACCACAGATACCCGAAGGAGAGGAACAACCCATAAACATAGGAGGCACTTAATAAATGTCCCTAACTGAGTGGGACCACACTAAGATGTGGAACTCAGGTCTCATTTGTGACCAAGCCAAATCCCTGGGCCCCAGGCAAAGTTTGCAACAAGATTTTGTTGTTTCCTAATGATTGTCCATTTACAAAAAAAGGGGGGGGGATACTTTTTAGTCACTGGTATTCTTTGATTAGTTTCTTCAGGCAACTCTGAGTTTGATTTCTAAATAGTCTCCCATATCTGGCATCTTGAACCTTAAAACTCACAAAGCCTTACCAACCTCTCAGGCCAAGGTTTAGATATGTTTCAGGGTTCAGGGGCACCTGGCTGGCTCAGTTGGTTAAGCATCTGACTTGATTTCGGCTCAGCTCATGATCTCAGGTTGTAAGATCGAGCTCCTACCAGGCTCCAAGTTCAGCCAGAAGTCTGCTTAAGATTCTCTCTCCTTCCCTCTCCCTCTACCCCTGCTTGTGTGCTCTCTCTCTCTCAAATAAATAAATAAACCTTTTTAAAAAATAGATGCTCCATAAATATTTGATGAGTGAACAAATGGTGGAATGGGTTTTCCATAATAAAGAGGAAGAGGAAGGGTAAGGGAGCTCAATGTGGATGATTTCTAAACCTCACTTACACTGTGACCTCAGTCCCTTACCAGACATTCCTTGTCCAAGCAAAGCCAATGGAGTGTCAGGGTAATGGGCAGGGACAGAGGGGAGGACAGAGGGTGCACACAGGGCTAGGTGACCAGAGGCCCCTGACCTGGGAGGATTCACCTTTGGAATGAAAGTCAAGAAATACTTTGGAAATAGAAGAGGTAGGACCACCTGGAGAGGACCCAGAAGAGGGTGGGCTGGCTAGTGAGAAGGCCAGCATTGCTTAAAAGCAGCTGAGGGTCCTTCTGAAGGCTGCCTGCTCGGTACTGGAAGAGGAAGGAGATTGGGTAATGGGTTCGGGCGGGGCTGGCAGGAGCTGCAAAGCCTCTTGGGAGGAAGTGTTGCAGGGAGGGCAACAACCAACAGTAGTCAGGCTTAAGCATCCAAAGGCATCTGGAAAGAAATCTGGAGGTGGGGATGGAAGAACATTATGGGAGAAGCAGCAGGAGGCACTAGCTTATCTAGGAACATGAACCTGTTTGCCTATTTGGGCCAAAATAGAACAGACTTGCATGTTTATACATTTCTTTTCCAAACCTGAGAATAGAGCTTTAAAGTCTTTGCAAGCGACTATTATGATAGCAACCTGGAAGGAATGAGGCTTGGGCTAAGGGGCAAGAGAGCACCCCCTACTTACTCAAAGACAGTGTGTCTACAGCTGGGGCAGCTTCTGGGCTGAGGCCAAAGGCGATGCAGGAAAAGGCAAAACTCTAACATCAGCAAATTGGGTTTTGTTCTGTTCTACCATTCCACACCTTGATAAGGACAAATGGTCCAGTTATAGAAGCTGTTGCTTTTTCTTCTAGATGAGTAGGTTGTTGACAATGAAGTGACTCACAAGGTATGGATGCTTTATACCCCCCAGGACCTGCTGAAGGAGACAGGACCCAGCCAAGGAGAGGTGTTGGGGGTCACATTTGCTTGCCACTGTGGAGAGGTTTTAGAGTACACCACTGGTGAAGAAGGGTTAGAAGAACAGTTGGAAATTCACCTGCTGAATGAATTCACGACATGTGACCGTGGGCAGAACATGTCCTGTCTTGGGCCTCAGTTTTTTCGTCTTTGAGATGGGGCCCCTGGAGCAGCCCACTTCTGGACCAGAACTACCTGGTGACTACGAACGCACATTCCTGGCACCAGCCTCTGGACATGCTGACTCATCAGGCTGGGGTCAGGCCCTAGCACGGATATTAAGAACCAACCAACAACAACAACAAAAAGAACCAACAAAAAAAAAAAAAACAAAAAAAAGAACTGGTAGGGTGCTGGCCCTACTCTGCACCTCAAGCTAACTTTGCTATTTTTATAGTCAGAAGGATGTCCGAGTTCTCTGAACAGAGCAAACCTCAGAGCGCCCTAACTTTTACCATCCCCCAATTCTGTGCTCAAATCCAATCATCTTGCAGAGCTAGTTTCAATGCCCGTTCTTCCTGAAGTCTCACCTTTCGGACCCCCAGCCTCTTCTTTCTCCTTTTGTCTTCTAGAACATCCATAACCCAGCAGTATTTGGTGTCGTCACGCACCCTGCTCTCTTTTTAGCTGACCTTCCCAGAATGGGATGAACTTTTCGGCGGGGGCGGGGGGGGCACCTTGTCTGCTTCTTACCCCGGCGCCGTGATTGCTGACTTAAATTGGGTGGCATTGAGCCGATGGTGGCCGGGTCAGCCAGCCATCCCAGGGTGGCTCATCATCACCTCGCCTGTGTCATTCCAGCTAGGTAAGCACCTGCTCTCGCCTCCTTTCCAGGGGGTCATGCTATACCTTATTAATTTTAGTCCCTGACATGCAAATCTCCTGTGCATCTCTTCCTCGTGATTTCATTAGTCTGAAGGTCAGGGTTAAGTTGGTTCCATGACTTACTGCAGTTTTCAAATTGTAGGTGTTTTTGGAACCTTGCAGCTTCCGTTTGGAAAAGACTCGGCAACATCCACTCTCCTGGGTCAGAGTCATGCTTTTCTTACCCGTCGTTAATTATATACACTCATCCCAGGGGGGAAAGAAAAAGGAAAAGAATGGACACTCTAAATTAGGAACATACATATGGAGAAAGGCGGGGATGGAGTTGGGGGTGCAGGGGGTGGGGGAGCAGTGCCATATGCCAGATGGAGAACGCCTGCTCCTACTGTATCATGTTTCCTTGTTTTCCAGTCTCCTGATCTCGGTCTTCTCCCCTGTCATTGTTTCATAGCCCTTTTTAAAAATCATAGTAAGTGCCAGTTATTATGCTGTTATGATGGAGCAGGAGAATGCCTGCTTGAGAAGTTTCAGAGAGAGAAATACACTGTATGTCATATCGCATGTTTCTGAGTCTGGGTGCCTCCGACTTTTGCTTTGTAAAGAATTTTCCTGAAGTTCTAAGTGATGGAGCTCGGTGTACTAGTAGTGCCTTGAAGTCAAGATTCCCTATCAATCGGCTCTGATAAGGTGCATTCTGGATGTTTACGGTGCAGATTAGAAGCAACTCATCTCTCTCTAATTCAGAAGTGAGGCTTTTTCAGTTTGCCGGCAGCTCTGAACCAGGCATGAGGCACGATTCTTCTATCCGCACAGATGCCCCTATGCAGAGACTCCTCGACTGTTTTCTTTCTCATTTCTCCTTTGAACTCTAGTAACTGCAGCACAAGTCGCACGAGATGCAATGCAAAATAGAGTGGGTCCTAGGAAGAAGATTTTAAGAGTGGGGAGGCTCTCTTGTCCCTCCATAAAACAGATCCCTCCCTGCCCTGAGCAGCCTTTGTGGCACTGCTCTCTCTTTGTATCCTTTTCCAGGGGAGCTGTCATCTGCTGTGCTTTAATTATGTGTCCCTCAGGATGTGTCAGCCCTTTTCCACTCTCAGAGATTTTAATACTTCCTCCCAGTGTACCCTGCTCATCTGATTTCCCCCCTAATCTCATAAATCTCCTTCCACCAAATATTAATCCAGTGGTGATTAGCTTTCTCTGTGTCCACCTTTCCCAACAGTGGAATTTTTGTATAACACGTTCCATGGGAGCAGTGCCTATAACTGCTTTGAGCAAGTCTTTGGTCGACCCTGGTCAAAATAATCATCAAATAAGTGCAAAGTGGTAGCCTGGATTGGATACCCTCCACGCTTTGGAACAGATAAAAGGCATTAGTGGAAAAATTGAAATTTCATGGATGAAACCCACACAGATCTGTGGTTCAGTTAATATCCGTGTTAACAATGTTCATTTTTCTTTTTCTTTTTTTTAAGCAATGTCAATTTCTTAGTTGTGCCAAATGCTCCAAGGGAATGTAAGATGTCCAAGCACACAGCAGCTCTCTGCACTATCATGGTAGCTTTTCTGTGCATCTAAAATGATCCCAAAGTGAAAAGTCAACTTAAAAATCAGTATTTTCTATGTAAGAGAAAATTTAGCAGGAACATGTATAGCAGGAAACAACATCATCCCAAGAAGCCTGGGATCCTAGATCCCCCCTCAGCATCTCACTAACTGCTTGAGCTCAGGGCTTCTGCTTCCTCATCAGTAAACTAGGCATAAGAACAGCCCTTGAATCAGCGTTCCCGGAAAGATGCTGAGCACGTGGTTAGAGCCCAATCAATGTGAACTTTTCTTATTGGCGTTTCACCAAATTCGTCTGTCCTTGGTGCATCACATCATTGTGGGCTGTCTCATCATTTTAAACAGTTCCATGTGGGAAAGTAAACAAATCAAGTTCCTTACATTTTCTTGGTTCTAGAAAGTGTGCCAGAGATAGCTAAGCAAAGTCAATTTTTCAGTCTTCACCTTTCTCATAGTTCGGGGGCAAAGTCTGTCACTAATGAGAACCCTAAAGAAGAAAGAGGTTTAACACAGTGAAGTGTTCAGATCAAAAGCCTTGTGTGGCTTTTCCCTCCTCTGCTTTGCCATCTGAGCTCACAATGGAAGTGTTAAATTGGAGAAGAGCATGGGCTCCCACCTGGGGGCAATTTTTGTTCCCCAGGGGACATTTGGAGGCACTTTTGGTTGTCCAACCAGGAGTAGGGTGCTATTGGCATCTAGTGAGTAGAGGTCAGTGATACTAATAAGCATTCTGCAGTGCACAGGACAGCCCTCCATGACAAATTAATTCTCCAGCCCAAAGTATAACAGCGGTACACTGAGAAACCCTGAGTAGAGTAGCCAACCATTTCATTACCCAACAGTACTTTTCCAGTTGAGGTTGTATGAAGTCTGTCTTCCCTACACAAAGAATGTATTTACTTGCAATATCTTGGGAAAATTAAAGAACCTTCCAGATGGTCATCAAAGATTATGGAACAGTTTTTGTTGATGGTGGGCATGCCTTCTAAAGGGAGGGAGGGAGATTTGTGGGCAACTTAATTTGAGCGAGGGAAGATATGTGGGCAACTTAATAAGGGCATCAGCAAAGGAAATATGTGCTTTTCTTGACTACGCATAAGGTAGTAACGCTAGTGATTTAGGTGGAAGGCTAAAAATAAAGAGAAAAAAATTAGTTTTATGAAGAGGATGGAAAAAACCAACAGAGCTGTGGGTGTGTTAGGTGGGTTTGGGAGGAAGTGAAGGACGAAGCATGGCGATGCCAGATGGCTATCTCGAATGTCCATAACAGATTGGTCAACATTGCCAGCTCTGCGATCCTTCCAGAGTTCGATCATCTTGACTGGCACCGAACGGTGGTTTTCCTTGCTGATAGGATCAATGCAAAAAGTGTTTTAGATATACTTCTAAAATATATACTTCTGAGTATAGATATACTTCTGAGATACACTGAGTAAAAGATATACTTCTGAGTTTGAGGAAACTGTCTACATTCTGGGTCTGGCCAGATTGTGTTAGTCTGGGCAGTGGAAATATGAGGAGTTGATGTGCCTGATGAAACCTGACTACTAGAACATTCTGTGGCCTCTTTCTAGAGCTAGGTTCTCCAGCACAGTAGCCACTAGCCACAGTGTGACTATTTAAATTAAAATGAATAAAAATTAAATACAATTAAGTAAAATTTAAAATTCATTTCCTTGGTTACTGGTCACATTTCGAGTGCTCAATGGTCCCACGTGGCTGGTGGCTACCATACAGGACAGCATGGTTATAGAACATTTCCATCACTGCAGAAAGTTCTACTGGACAGAGCTCCTGGGATCTAGCTCCTTCCTATTGCTTGCGTGGATGTTCCATCAGGACAGGAAGTTGCCCAACAGGACACAGTGGAGCAGTGGGCCAGCAACGTAACCCATTTTAATACACCAGGAAAGCTCTGACCTGGAAATTCAAGAAGTATAGGGAAATAGCTGATGGGAAATTTAATTTTTAGGCAGAACAAAACTTATAAAGATAAATTTAAAAAGAGGGATGAATGTGGACAGGGGGCAAAGAGTGTGAGTCAGGAAAGAGGGAAACACATTTTAAATTTTCATCAGGCAGGGACCCCTGGCTGGCTCAGTTGGTAGATCTCAGGATTGTGAGTTCATGCCCCATGTTGGGCATAGACATTACTTTAAAAAATTTTTTTTTAAATTAGGCAGCACTAGAAATGTTGTAGGTCATCAGTGTCAAGCAAATAGAAATTTTGGGGTGCGTGGCACATCAGGTCATCTTAATTCAGGGTCTGCACCTAGCTTCCACCATCTTGGGTTTGGGGAGATTGGATTCCACTGGATTCTGTGTGCCTGACATGGGTTCTGCATTTCTTTTTCTTTTCCTTTCTAACATACCAGAAGCAAAGGTGTGTCTCAGGGCTGGGCTCCTTTCAGTGGGTGACAGGCCATGTGGGTAAGCTAAAAGAAAAAGATGTGTCCTCTAACAAACTCCAAATAAGCTGTAGCTTTGGAGTCTGGCTGAGTCTGCACCGCTCCTCTTGGGGGGCACAGAAGGTGCCAAGTTTTGGGGGGCCAGCTTCTCAAAGGCTGGGCATGAACAAGGGTCCTTGTAACATATTAGTTCGTAAATGAATGGCTCTGTGGAGATGGGAGCTTGTCCAGTCCCCCTCATGGGGTGAGGAGAGTCACAGACCTCTGGGCTCTGTCCCTGAACATTGTGTGTGTACACAAAGCCAGAGAACTCACCTGTGAAGTGGAAAATGTGCATTTTAGGTGAGGTAATGAATGTAAAATGTAAAAAGGTCCTACCAACCCACAAGGGCTATCAAAATCTACATTTTTGAATTTTTATTTAAAAAACTTTTTTAAGGATTTTATTTATTTGCTTGATGGGGGGGGGCATGAGCAGGGGAGAGTGGCAGGCAGAGGGAGAGGGAGAAGCAGGCTCCCCACTGAGCAGAGAGCCAGATGCAGGGCTCAATTCCAGGACCCTGAGATCATGACCTGAGCCAAAGGCAGAGGCTTAACTGACTGAGCTACCCAGGTGCCTCCAAATCTACATTTTTAAAATTCAAATTTATCTTTTCCTCACCACTCATGTGGAGGTTCATTCCCTTTTCTCTAGAAAACAGATTTCAGCCTGCTATTCCTCACCCGTATCTTACGTACTACTCACTTTAATGCTCCTCCCCAAAGCCTCCTTCTGACCCAATGGCACCGGCACTGGTAGCTTCATGCACCTTCTTTCCCCGACCTCCCCCACTCCCGTCCAGGTAGAATCCACTCGTTCAAGGCTCTCGGGATCTCCCTTGGCACTGTCAGTGATACCCTGGAGACTGCCCTGCGCTAGCACCGGCTGCTATTCCCTCCCAGGATTGGGCGTTGTGCAGGGCTTTCTGGGGACACCACAACGACTCTGACAATGGCATTAACAGGAGGAATGCTTAGCCGCACACACCGCTACTGGGGAGCCAGTGGGGTAGAGGCCAGCTTCCCAGGGCTCCCCTTGAACTCCATGAACCTTACTTGGACTTCGAAGACCAAATTGCCCCAGTGGGGGTGGGAGTGGGGAGGGTGGATACACCGCCTCCTGCCTCTTCGTGGGTCTCAGAGTCAGAGCAGAGAGGTTTGTGGCTCTCCAGCTCCCTCCGCCTCTGTGCCTCTGTGTGGGTCTGGGGTGACATCTCTAAGCTGCTTCCCGCCCTGTCCTACTGTCATCCCAGGAGTCCTTGTTCCTAGTGAGTCCCAGTGCCCAGCTCTGGGGGCAGAAACAAGCGAAGGAGGCAGGGTTGCCTGGACAGCTCTGTAGGTGGGGAAATGTGAAGACAGCTACTGACACTTCTGGCCCCTCTCCCAGGACCCCCGCTGCTGGCCCAGCCCAACCTGGCCGGACCTTTGCTTCAAGGAGCCGGTGGGAAGTGCAAAGGGAGTAGTTACTGGGGGGTCTTCTTCTCACTGGCAGAGAAGCAGGGATGGACATTAGAGTAGACCTGGTGCCTTCCACTTAGCTACATGTTTCCAGAGATATTGCTCCGGAGCCTGACTTCGCAGTTGCAAAAAGCTTGGTTTTGTTTTCTTTGTGTTTTGTTTTGCTGTGGGGGCGGGGCCACTTTTCTCTCTGCGGTGATTCACTGGGCTGTGGGGAAAGCCAGAGGACAGACCCTCAGAGGGGAGGGGAGGGGAGGGGAGGGAAATTTAAAATGAAAAGATTAAAAGTATGAGCGAGGTGCACAAGCTAACATGCTGGACCCATATAACTTGTATCTCCCCCGTTTCCAACTTCCAACTGCATGAAAATCGCTTTTTCAATTCCATGGCGTGGTACAAACAACCAAACTCCCAATAACTATCCCTTTACACCTCGCTCCCACATCAGGCCCACTGCGTGCGGGAAGGGCAGGGCCCGCCTCCCCCTGGACCGCCATCATCTCGCCATAGAGAAGCAGTGTTTTGATAACTGGGCCGAACTGGGAAGCACTGGGCTCTGCGTCCCGACCCAGGCAGGCGCGGCCCAGTGTTCTCACAGCCATCTGTTGCGGCCTGTAATGCATGAGCACATTAGCACATGGCTCGCCAGCAGACTCGACATTGTTCTCCTTGCTGAGTTAGTTCAGCCGACCTCAACAAAGGGGACAGTTTTGCATTCGGGATAAATACAACCACTGAGGTTTTTCTCCCCCACTTGGGATATTTAATGTTAAGGTTTACGCTGGCTGTCTGATTTGAAAAGTGGCAGCCACCCTCCCCCCCACCCCACCCCCCTACATGTTCTCATTCTGCTTGTGACAGTAATGGGGATAGTTTGTGGGAGCGGCTAATTTGCCGGGAAATACTTTTCCTCTTTTAGAGAGGCTCCCATAGGAAAGATTCAGCAAGTTGACTATGGGTCTCTTTTTCTTCTTCTTCTTTTTTTAAAATCCAAGGTTTTTACCTCCTAAAGGATTAGAACAAATTGTCCAACTATGAATCTATTTAATTTTCAGGGTCAGTGTTAAGCCTCAAGGTCTGGATGCTAATTGTGATCAGAAACGAGCCCAAAGATCTTAAGGAAGCAGCAGAGAATGTTGCAGTTTTAGTAAGTCTGCAGAATGTTACAGCTTGAGTAAATGTATTGATCCTCACTGATACATTATTTCAGAAAAGTCCCTTCTTTGAAGCCCAGCCCAGGACCAGTATAAGATCAGTCTCCCAGACTCGGCTGTTTTTAGAACAGCATTTTGGGGAAGGCAAACAGTGTTCAACAATTCATTTTGACAGGATCAGATTTTGCTAGTGTCTTCTTCTGTGGGAAGCCCAGGGAAGCTTCATTTCTCTTCTTTTCTAGTTAGGGAAGGGCTTGGTGGCAAAAGTCATCTGTATGCATTCATTCCATTCCACCAAATATTTACCAAGTACTTTCTATGTGCTGTAGAATTCTACTTCAGGGATCAGGATGAACAAATATTTCTGCCTCATGGGGTTTCTATTCCACTGACAGAGGCAGACAATAAACCATGAACTTAATAAATAAAAAATATAGGGAGCTATGGGGGAAAAGGAACAGTGAGCAGAGTAAGGGGATTGGAAATGCCAACCTAAGGCTGGAGTATCGAAAAGGAAGGGGTGAAACTATTATCTCAATTTACTGAGCTTCCATATGACAAAAAGAAATATAAAACATCCTTGAGATAATGTTACCTTCCCTACATTAAATCTTGCCCCCCCCCCACCAAGTTCAATTCCACTTGGACAGGATCAGCTGACTACCCCCTCCAATCAGGTAGGTCTTAAAGCTCTTACCTACTAAGAATGGGCATATTTCTTAAATCCTTTTTTCTGTCTGTATGTTGCCAACCTGCCCAAAGCAAGAGATGGGGTAACAAGATGGTAAATGTGCGTGGAATGAAAGATCAAGAAAACAGAGTCAGGCTATCAGTTTGTACACTTATCCAATGTCAAATCCTTTTAGCTGAGCTAAATGTCCACTTCTTTTTTTTTTCATTTTATTTTATTTCTTTTCAGTGTTCTAAAATTCATTCTTTATGCACCACACCCAGTTCTCCATGCAATATGTGCCCTCTTTAATACCCACCACGGCTCACCCAACCTTAACATCCACTTCTTTTTTTTTAATTTATTTATTTGTCAGAGAGAGAGGGAGAGAGAGCAAGCACAGGCAGACAGAGTGGCAGGCAGAGGCAGAGGGAGAAGCAGGCTTCCCGCTGAGCAAGGAGCCCGATGTGGGACTCGATCCCAGGACGCTGGGATCATGACCTGAGCCGAAGGCAGCTGCTTAACCAACTGAGCCACCCAGGCGTCCCTTAACATCCACTTCTTAACCATGCATAATGAGAACCCATATGTGCTACAAATAAGTTGGCCATTTCATCACTAAATCACAATTGCTGAGAGTCTGGCTGTATCCTCAAAAAGGGGGTAAGTCAAAACATTACTCATCTCAGCCCTGCTTCTCACTAAGATTTGGTGTCTTTAAGACCCAGAGGTACAGTTGGGGGGGGTCTGATCCACTAGGGGGCACTGCGCAAGCCCCAGGGCCTGTTGTAATGGGGTCCTTCCTTGACAAAGGGTTGTGACTGGCAGAAAAGGCATTGGGATCCTTTCTATGAGTTCTGGGGGACACTTTAGAGTTGCAAAAAGTCACAGTGATTGTAACCTGAAATGACCCTTGCCAATCTTTTCACTTTACTGATGAGTAGATTGGGGCCCAGAGAGGTCAATCCCCTGGCCTTAGAGCACCCTCAGCTAGAGACCTAGCTTATTAAACTAGCCCAGACCTCTTTTCACCAGGATACCTTGCAGCAGGGACCTGAGGCGTTACTCGGAACTGAAGGAAACTATGAACAGATGAATGGATACAAAATGTGATATAGACATACAGAGGGATAGCACTCAGCCTTAAAAAGAAATGGAGAACTGACAGGTGCCACGGCATGGACGGACCTCAAAAACATGCTAGGGGGAGAACTCAGACACAAAAGGTCACAGAGTGCACGAGTCCACATATCTGAAGTATCCAGAATAGGCCAATCTGTAGAGACAGAAGGCAGAGAGATTTTGTGGTTGTTTGGGGCAGGGCGGGGCAGGGAGCCCAGGGACCATGTGATGGGTGCAGGGTTTTGCTCTGGCTTGATAAAAATGTTCTGGAACTAGATCGGGGTGTGGCTGCTCTACCCTGTGAATGCCACTGAATTGCTCACTTTTGAATGGTGAATTTTATGTGTACGGGATTCACCTCCGTGAAAGCAAACAGAAAGAGGTGGAAGGGGTGGGTGGGAGGGGAAACTGATGGGTTAAACACCACACAGGGGGCTGGAGGATGCGAAGATCTGCTGGAGGGCAGGTGGGGCCAGAACCCTGACCCTGCCTGGGTTGGGGGCGGGGCATGTAGGAAGGGGAGTGCAGAGAGAGGGTCAGCCCCCAGACTGACGGGGGGTGTCCAAGTTGTCCAAGGGATGTTGTTTGAACAGCCTCTGGTTCTGTGCCTTTGCGGCAGGTCTTTGCTGGAGCCTGGGCTGCTCTAAGTCATTTCCTTCCCCTCCTGGCTGAGCTACCAGCACCTGGTGTCTTTATTAGCTACACTGGTCTGAACAGCTGAGTGAGTTCAGAGTTGGGAGTGATGGGGAACCCCCAGCCCAACTCCCACGAGGCCCCACCACTGTCCTCCCTGTGGCCCCTGGCTAGGATTCTAGAACAAGAAGCATCCTCAGTCTCCCAGCTGACCCGTGCCCTCCACCCCCCACCAGATGGGTACAGACCGAGGGACCAGCAGGCCTGGCTCTGAGGGAGAGGAGGGAAGGGACAGACTGTGGGCCCTCGGCTTCACAGGCAAACTGTCCTTCAATTAATTCCTCTCTGGTCCTGGCTTCTGACTTGAAAGAACCTGATTCTGCTTTCTCTGGGGAGTGTAGGTCCTTCTCCACAATGTAATGTAAAGACTATTCAGTGAGGACCAACCGTGCCCCCTGGGGCGTGTGAAGGTGAGAAGGCGGCCCTGCCCTGCCCTGAGGGGTTTAAGAACTGGACTCTGTTTGTAGATCTCAGAGGTCCTCTAGGCCTCTCCTGGGCTCCTGAAGCATACAGCGCCACCCCCTCCCCATTGTAGGGCAGGTCATGTGACCACCAACAGGGATCTTAGCTCTGAAGGCCTTCCAGAAGGTTCAATTAGATGACACCCCAGCAGCCAGGCACATATCCACCTCCCTGGGCATGCCCGTGTGCCAGGCCCTGGCCCAGGTTGTCCCTTTGAAGCCTGATGCCCTTTGAAAACAACACTAGCATCAAGTCCACGTCTCCTTCATGTTCGAGGTCACACCACCAGTGCATCCTGGCCAAGACAGCATACCACCACATACCCCATTATTCAACCAGGGTCTCCATGGTGCTCAACCCATCCTGCCATGACCTACATACTCATGGCTGCTTCTTGGGGGTCCAAGCTCACATTTGAGGGTCCAGATTTGGCAGCAGGCCACACCCTGGCCAGGCCCCAGGGCCCAGGGCTTCCATTCACAGCTGGGGCCAGGCAGGAGGTGACAAAATGGTCAGGGACTATTATTCATTATCCTTCTTCCATAAGAAGAAGCAGAGGCTGGAGTGGGGCGGTGGGGGGGGGCGGCGTCTTGTAAACTGGCTCACTATGGTGTTGAGGTCTAAGTCTGACCACAAATGTCCTGGGTAAAAACAAAAGTGCCCATCCATCTTTAGGTCTCCATGTCCCCCATCAGTGCATGATTCCCAGGGGCCTTACACTCCTGTCTCAGTCCCCACACTCCAGAAATTTCCTCCTTCCCTTCCTCCTCCATTGACTCTCATTGCTCAGAGACTCACACCTAGGAGGCACATTTATTAATTTTTTAAAATAATTTATTTATTTATCTGACAGAGAGAGTGGGAATAAGAACGAGGGAGAGGGAGAGGGAGAAGCAGGCTTCCCACTGAGCAGGGGGCCTAATGTGGGGCTTGATCCCAGGACTCTGGGATCCTGACTGTGAGCCAAAGACAGATACTTAACAACTGAGCCACCCAGGCATCCCCAGGAAGGACATTTAGATACAAAGCCCTCGGAACTAGTTTCTACCGCTGGGGGAGCCTCACAATCAAGGATGATAGACATTTCCAGAATTGTCTACATGCCACTGAAGCAGAGGCTATCCACACACACACACACACAGAACACCCAAAGGAGTTGTTTTCATCCATGACAGTCAGTCCCCCCAGAGGTTCCCAGAACCTCCCACAGCAGTGGACCACGGGACCCAGAGGGCTCTGGTATCCGAGTTAGACCCTGATCCGCCAAGGAGCTTTGGTGATCACACAACCTGACTCCACTCTTTCTCTGGAAGAGGATGAGTGAATTGCACAAGGTCCTGCTTGTGGCCCCTTGGCAGATTTCTGCTTGGCCCTTATCCTGGGCTCCAGGACTAGGGCCTGGCTGGGCTTGGAGGGAAGGGAGGCGGGCTGGTCCTAGGGGCCCTACAGGCACCTGGGCAGGGACAGACAGGTCAGCCAAGGAGGGAAGAGGTAAACAGAGCTACCTCAAGCCCAAAGATCTGTTCACCGGGCATCGAGAGCTCAGCAGGGGCCCAGGGCTTCCAGTCCCTGAGACCAGGGCTACAGAGCTTCAGGCTCAGGGCCCCGCAGAGCCCCGGTGAGAGCGCGCATGAACCTGCGGGCGCGGACTCCCGGCACCAACACGGGTACGTGCACGTGCACCCCGCAGGTGTCGGTGGGCCCGCGGGCTTCCCTCGCGACGCTGCTTGCCCCCACGCGAACTGAGGAGGTTGGGGCGGGATCTGCGTACCTCCCTCTCCCCTCTCCGGGGACCCCAACTCTTCCCACAACCAGTGGACTCAGAGGTGGTGCGGCCGCGTGGGAGGAAAAGCTCCCAAACGAAAGCTGCAGGCGGTCCAAAGCAGTTACTTCGAACCAGACCGGTGTGGGCCCGCTGGGGCAGCCGGAGTCGGGGAGGTGGGGACGGGGGTAGGTGTGAGCGCCCCGCGGGGACCGAGCCGGCGGCCGCGCCTACCCATTTTGCTTACGCGAGATGGGGGAAGCAAGGGCAGAGGGTCCGCGGGCACACGGGTCCGCGCGAGGTCGCCCAGTCGCGATGTGGCCGCTCGAGCACCCCCAAGTAAAGGCGCATCCTGGCAAAGCCAGCGCCCAGCTGGGCCGTGCAGGGGTTACGTATGGGGAGCCCTCGGGCCAATTGGGCCCACGTGCTTGTCTCTGGGGCCGCCAGCGTGCGGGGGAAGTGGGGCCCGAAGTCCCCTGGGAGGAGGGCGTGCACCCCCAGCTCCCCACGGCGCCTGCCGCTTCCCTGGGTCGTCCTGGAGCTGGACAGCGCACTGTCGGCCGGGCCCCTGCCGGCATTTCAGTTTGAGACTCCTTTCCGAATAACCGCACCGGGTGTGGACCGCACAACGGGGCCAGGGCTGCGGCAGCTGTCTGGGCACGAAGCACAGTCACTGTGGGAGCCGCCGACCGACCAAGCCCGGGCGCTGCGCCGCGTGCCCACCCAAGGTCTCTAATTACAAAGCCTTTCGGCCTCGTCCGCCGCCCAGATGGGGGCATCGGGGACAGATGGGTCCAGGCGTAAAGAGGGAGCACGAGGAGCGTCACCTAAGGGGGCTGAGGCGGGGAGAGGGGCAGGGAGAAGCTTGGGGGATTTTCCAGGCGGCGCTGAGACAGTCTGGGACAGGGATGCGTAAAGGGGGACAGAGGGGCAGGGGAGATGCTGAGAGGAGGCCCAGGGTACGGGTGGGAGACATCCTAGAGGTGGGCTTTGTTACAGCTTCGCCACCTGCGTTTACCAGCTATGCCCCTGGGCCATTCCCTCGCCCTCACTGTGCCTCAGTGTCCTCTCCTGTAAAACGTGATAGCAACAGCGCCATCCTCAAAGGGCTACAGTGAGAACTGAATGAGTCAACACACTAAAGCTCTCCTGCGCCAGGATCTACACCAAGGAACCTAGAATACCTGTTGGCACCTCCTCTGCCAGCTTCCTCAGCCTATTATTAGTATCCTCAACTCCCCAGGGATGCCTCCCCGCTGCCTCCTTGCTCCCAGATTGGCCCCATAGGCTCCCCATTGCAGAGCCCCCATCCTCCCATAATCTGAGCCAACCTCGCAGGCCTATAGCAGTGACGCTGCCCCTGAAGAGAGAGATGGGGAAGAGGGACGTGAGCTCCAGGAATCCACAGAGCTCTGGCCCCCCACATCCCTGTCCCCTTAGGTCCTTATCTCAGTCCTGCCTGGAGTGGCCCCTCACTCTGTCAGGGAGCTCCAGCCTCCAAACTAAGGAGAGGGATGCTGTCTCTTGCTGTTATGAAGGTTCTTCTCCCCAGCCAGGGTGGGATTCAATGCAGCAACCACTTATCCTAAGAACCATCCAGCCTGATTCTGGCCTCCCTTATGGGTTTGCAGAGACAATGACTGAGGGGGCCTGTCACCAGCCAAGGGTCTTAAGACCCTTGGTATAGGGTCCCTGTCAAAGACCTCCCCCTCCCCTATAATCCCTTCTGGTACTGTGAGGCACCTGTGTGGGGACTGGGAACTTGGCCCAAAGTCTGTGCTGAAAAAGGGACTGAAAATAAGACATGGGGATTATACAGAGGATCCTTTGCCTTAGATGAACTTCTAGGGGGCATGAAGGTGTTTACTTAATAGAGGGACTTTAGGCCAATTGTTAGGTCCATTCTGCCTTAAAGGGAAGCAGATAGACAATTCTCCAGCACCTAGAGTGTCTAGGGGGCTTTAAAATCCAAATGCACTGGCCCCAGAGCTCTTCATTGGTTCCAGTCTGGGAATGAAGACAGGTCCCACATGCAGGACTGTCCCCACCCTAGACTGCCATGGGTACCCCTGATGCTTAGGTCTTCCTATAGCTATCCTCATCGGGAGTGACGCCTTGCATCTCAGACTGAGATGAACATTAGGTCTGACGTTTTGCTTGGTCCTTGAGCTCACTGTCCCAGAAACGTGGAGTTTCAACTCTATGGGTGCCAGAAGCATGGGGCAGCACCCAGGGAGTTCTGCCTGTGTCCAGTCATCATTTCTCTGTGACTCCTGCCCAGTAAGCCCTGGAGCACAGAGGCCCTGGAGGAGGCTTTTTCCCTTAACTTCAAGCTGAGCTCTTGGAGGGGACGGATGGGGAATGGGGAGAATCTAGGAGACCTTGGGGTCTTGTGGTAGAAGTCCCTGGCTCCACAGCAGCAGCTGAGACCCAGGACACCAGGGGGCCATGTAGCAGGAGGGGAAGCTGAGCTGTGGCTCAGTGCAGGAGAAAACCTCTGGACTAGTTCTCCCAGAGACGGGTTCCCCCCTGACAGTGCCCTGCAGACCGGGCCAGGCCTGGACTGGTACTCTACCTCATTTTCCTTTTCCCTCTGTCTTACTGGGGGGCCGCCCCCAACCAAGGGCCCTGGGAAGTCTGAGAGTCTGCATAACATCTTCTCCGGCTCTACTCCGAAGCCCAGTGGCAGTCCTGAGTCCCCCACCTGGGGCCCCGCCAGTCCAGGGCCACCCTCCCGTGAGGAGCCACCTGCCCCCAGGCAGTTGCGTAAGCTCCTCTGCATCTGGTGAGACTCCAAGAGAGCCATGGATGCTCCTTTCTCATACATGGTGTCCGAGATCCCGGGCTGGGTGCGCAGTTTAGACGCGTGACTCTGGGAAGGGCTGGGATCTTGGCTGGATCCAGCTCCTCCTCCTTAGGAGGCCCAGCTCTAGCCTGGCCGGCAGCTAGACTCTGGCGGAGAGCTTGGGTGTGAGGGGGTGGGGAGGGGCAGACTTGATTTATTTCCTTTCCTTTTATGCCTCCTCTCTGCATACACCGTGCGCACCCAGAGCCCATGTGCACGCCGCCTAGGGTAACAGTGGGCGAAGGAAGCCGCTACTGCAACCGAGCCCCAACCCCGTTCCCTGGGTTCTAAGCTCCCACCTCAAGTTCCAGTCTTCTGTAGGTGCCTGCCGCTGGAACCCAACCAAGTTTTGAATTTCGAAATAAAAGCTAGTAGGTTCTGCCCCACCCTCTTCTTGGAGTCTTGTGGGGAGCCCCAGGTCCCTGTGCCCTTCCTTCCTCTTCCCCAGAAGTTCTGCCTCCTCCTGCTTTTGGCTCTTGGTGAAAAGCAGAGCGGAAAGGAGGCCTGCTGCACCTGACCTCCAGCCACCTGCAGGTGTGGCCCCCAGCTCCACACGCCTGCTGGGCACCCAGAAGCACCTGTCCCTGAGCTAGGGGACGGAGGCACCCTCAGTCCTGAGCAGGGAGCCATCAAAGAAGGCCATCAGGGCTGGCGAACTGTCCCCTGCGCCGGGACCAGTCACGGTTTTCAAGGGAGCTCGTTCTTCCTGAAGCCCTGCAGGCCGAGAGGCTGCAACATGGTTGGTTTGTCCTCCTTGACCAGAAAGGCTGAAGCTTTTCTATTTTTTTACCCGGAATCTCTTTATTTATTATTATTATTATTGTTATTGTTATTATTATTTTATCTAAGTCCTAAATGTGCATTGCAGCTTTGGATTGCAAGGAACCTAGGGACCTCGAGAAGAGAGGTGGACCGGGGAAGGGTGGGGCACGGAGGTGGGAGGGTGGTTTAGGAGAGTCTCCCTCCAGGATGGTAGTTCCCAGCACCTAATACTTTGAAGTTCAAGGCCGGCGTGGGCGCCCGGGGAGGGTGGGGAGGGTCGTGTTAGCAGATCCCGCGCCGGACACTCCCGCTGCGCTCTGCCCGCAGCGCACCAGCGCGGGGGGGGGGGGGGGGGGGGGGGGGCGGCAAGTGGCTGGTCCGCAGCTGAAGCCTAAGGATGTCACCGGAACTGGATGGGAGTGGGTGGCTGCCTTTGAGCCCAAAGCAAAAAAAAAAAAAATCCCGGTAGAACTGGAGGCCCGAGCTGCGTGACCCCCAGCGGAAGGCGTGGCCCTCGCCTCCTTGGCCCCAAATTCCGTGCGCGGGGAGAGAAATTTTCACTTTCAACTAACTCAGTCCCCAACCGAAGGGAAAAAGAGTTCCGGATCAGGCGTCAGAAAATCAAAGCAACAAGAGAGTTGTGAGAAACACCCCGAAGAGGTGCCCAGAACACGTTTTAAAGAGAACATAAGTGTGTTTGTTGAGGTGGGGGGTTGACGGGAGGACAGTTAAACAGTCCCTCGTCTTTCTCCGGGGTTGAAACCAACCGAACGCTCCCCAGACCCGGCTCCGCGGGAGAGTCCCGCACTCCCTTCCCTGGGCGGCTCCCCGCCCCCCACCCCAGGGCTAGAAAACACCCGACTTAACTTTACATTTTATTTAAAATCTCAACACTCGATCATTTATTTCATTTTTGCAACCAAACAAGTAATAAATATTATTTAGCACTTTTTTTTTTTTTTTTA